>JAVYIG010007379.1:0-102816 GCA_035222895.1 Strongylocentrotus droebachiensis
AGGAAAATTAAAAGCTTCCGCGCTTCGCGCAGGAGTGGGGGGACCTGAATTCAGACGAGGATTAAATGTCGAGAACTGTACAACGAATCGTCTTGTTTCTCTAATGATTTAAGGAAAATTAAGAGCTTCCGCGCTTCGCGCAGGAGTGGGGGGACCGGAATTCAGACGAGGATTAAGAGTCGAGAACGGTACAACGAATCGTCTTCTTTCTCCAATAATTTAATGAAACTTAAAAGCTTCCGCGGTTCGCGCGGGAGTGGGGAGACCTGAATTCAGACGAGGATTAAGAGTCGAGAACTGTACAACGAATCGTCTTGTTTCTCTAATGATTTAAGGAAAATTAAAAGCTTCCGCGCTTCGCGCAGGAGTGGGGGGACCTGAATTCAGACGAGGATTAAATGTCGAGAACTGTACAACGAATCGTCTTGTTTCTCTAATGATTTAAGGAAAATTAAGAGCTTCCGCGCTTTGCGCGGGAGGTGAAAAACTAGATTCATACGAGAATTATTTTCGAGAACGGTACAGCGAATCGTCTTCTTTCTCTAATGATTTAAGGAAACTTAAAAGCTTCCGCGGTTCGCGCGGGAGTGGGGAGACCTGAATTCAGACGAGGATTAAAAGTCGAGAACTCTACAACGAATCGTCTTCTTTCTTAAATAATTTAATAAATCGTAAATTTTCCGCGCTTCACGCGGGAGGGAAAAAACTAAATTCATACGAGAATTATTTTCGAGAACGGTACTATGAATCTTCTCTTTCTCCAATAATTTAATGAATCGTAAAATTTTCCGCGCTTCGCTCGGGAGGGGAAAAACTAGATTCATACGAGAATTATTTTCGAGAACGTACAACGAAACGTCTTCTTTCTCTAATAATTTTATGAAACGTCAAAGCTTCCGCGTTTCGCGGAGGAGGGAGGGGGAAACTCACCCCTCCCTGCACCGACCCCCCCCCCCCCCGCATTACGTACCAATATTTGGCTCGCATAATTTCAAATTTGGGCCCCCCCCCCCTAAGAAATCCTGGATCCGCGCCTGATTGGTATATGTATCTCATTAGAACTGGGGTAAGATATTATCGCATAATCGATTTGTTCAGTGATCAAAGCAATAACATAATTATAAAAGACATGTCGCTTCGATGGAAATCTGAATACAATGTAAAAAACTATATCTCACTCGGGCATGAGAATGGAGGCTTGTTAGTTTTAATTCACTTTTCACAATCGTCATCTTGGGGTTGTAGCCCAGCAAACAATGGTTACTTTGACAAATTTGTAATTGATAAAACTTGTGAAATCGAAGTCATCCCAATTATAAGATCAAATAGAAGATTATTGTTAAATCTTAAATTACATTCTTCGTTATACTGCGTTGACAATCCTCTGTCCTATACAGCGATACCCTATAGCATTGTACACTTTAAAAACTGAAATGTTAAATGTCAATTTAAAAGGGCCGAGGAGTGACCGCTCTTTCAAAATGTCAGATTGTTTCTTTTAACCTGCTAGATTCAACCTTTATAGTGTTGGATCCAGCATGTTCAAAGTGTTAATCTACCATTTTGAACGAGTGGTCACTCCTCGGCCCTTTTAAATGGTGATTTAACATTTCAGTTTTTAGAGTGTACCATTATAGTGTACTGGCATTCACGGGAAGAAGATCAGGACTGACTGCATTTAAAAGCGTTTTTTTCCCATTGCTATATTATTATACAAGCCACTAAACAGATAAAGCGTCGTTAAAAAAAAATCAAACATACCAACTTAAACCAAAAAAAATCAAACATACCAACTTAAACAAAAAAAATCCAAAGACCATACGGTCGTATACGTGTTCTTAGAAAGTGACATCGTTTTTATGCGATTGTGGATTATGGCCAATTTTTTCGCATAATCGAAAATCCTCCAGTAATACTTTTTTTTTCCATTTAAGAAATGGTCATATAATTCATATACCGAAGTCTGTTTTTATTAATCTTGTGGCATGTCCTTCGCATTATATAGTATAACCTTTCTTTATTTTGTTCTTCATATTTCGCATGAAGAAAACAGCGTATAATAATTATATCCAAATCTACAACACAAAACAGCATCATAATCACTATTTAGAATGGCAAAAAACAGGGTCACTCCTTGACACAAGTCATCATGAAAATGTTTGAAGGGGGTTGATTCACAATCAATTCACTTTTATTGTATTATTTCGTTGTCTCGAACCCATACTTTTACATGAAGTCCATATTTATACAATGTATATCATTTAAATGAGATAAAGACTATACGTGTATGGTGTTCATATAGTTTAGTAAATAATGTTTTTCCTTTTAACTCGTATTGCATTCGTCCTGTGTATCTAACAAAAAAATGCATTGTGATAATACTGTATGTGATAAACACATTCAAGTTGGTGACAGGCAGTAACCCTATATGCTCCAATTCGATTTTTCTTCTTCTGTCTCAATGCTCGCATTTCATTGTGTCATCCCCTCTGTCATCCCAAATGATAAAATCGATGTTGTCCGTGTTCTTTTATACGATCTGTATTGATCCTCGTCGTAAACCATCTATCCTCTGATTCGCGTGGTTTCATCTCGTATAATGCAATGAGGTGATGAAGAACGCGACAGACCCGCCTTACGTGCCCTCGGGCCTTGTCTTCAGTGAAAGTTTTTATTCTATCTTCAGGGGGGTATGTCATGGATGAAAAGACCCTTTAAACTTCTTTTCAACTCACATGGTCACATAATACACAATGTGCTTCGGGATATGCACGTGTAAAAATATGGTACCAAACGAAGATCAGACACAGGAACTTAAATAATGAATGATGATCATTTATTGACGAATGCCCTTCAGAACTTAATATTTGTAATTATCATCACCTTCACAAATGTTATTGATCTGATTCCAAACAAATCCACTTCTTACGTGCATCTCCAAATCATCTGTCTTCTCATAATACTGTCATGCTGTCGCCGATGTCATCATCGTCATCTCACCACCCATGTTTTCTAATGATGTGTCCATTATCGGTATCATGATTGTGCGCCATCCGACCGACATCTTCTCTTTCTGGAATGTACTTCTAATCTATCATCTACTTTAATCTTTGGTTTAAGAAAAGGATTCTTAAGTTTAGATCTTACCGCTGTAGGAAACAACAAAAATTGAAGTAAACTTACCACCTTCGTGCCTCCCCCTAACAAACACGGTTAGTTGGGAAGTTGACAAGATGCTTTCCATAAAGGGGGGATTAATATTGAATCAAAAGATAAACATATAAATCAAATTAAGTATCGATTTTATCTGTAACTATATTTATTTTTATCATTTTTGGTTAGTTTCTTGAGCGTCTATTTACATGTATGTTTTGTCTACTCGTGGTGAGGACATCGGCAGACACCTGCCTTTTCAAAACCTCTTTGTTCAAGAGACCTCAAAGAAATCAAACTTATTCATCTGAAGAGTATTGCCAACAGAATACGGGGGGTACAAAATGTATATTCCAGCTGTGGAGTATTTTTAGCTTGTTTGTAAATAATAAATGAATATCGACAAGATTAAAAGCTAAATTTAGCATCGTACATGATAACAAGGCATGCTTCGCTACTTCTGTACATTAGTAAAACGCCTTCTAGTGCTATTGAATGAAGTAACTTGGGTGCTCATTGTCGATTTTATTTTAAAGGGTACGTTAGCTGTCAGAAAAGCATATTAAAAGAGAAGAAAATATTTTAATTTGAAATTTGCACACGGATTGAGAACAGATTTATCTTTAAATGTTTGTTTTAATGTCTTCGATATTTTTTCCCTACATTTTATTGACTCTCTTATTTCATATAAACATTTTGTATATGTTTTGTGATACATGTATAACCATAAATATTGTTAAAAAAACTGTGAGTAAAAAATGTTCGGTCCTCAAACGGTTAACATGTTCGTATAATTCCCTCTAACACATTAAAGTTATATCCTTCGTTTGTATTCTTCGTTTGGACTACTAATCTTTTTGGAGCAATAGATTTCAAATCTTATACTCCAATGCCATTGTGTAAACATAGAAGAAGACAGTAAATCCTTTCACAATGCTAATTACAGTAACATATCTATATCATTATAAGAAGCATATAAAGCGGATGTGTTTTGTTAAGCCATGAATGTTATCTATGAGGTTCTATATAAGTTAGTGGCGCCACTGTTTCATTCAATGTAACCTCAAGTGTTTGTTCAAATCATCAGCAACGGAAGCCCACTCCAAACACTCCAAAATTTACCCTTCCTGTTTCTTATCCTTGCAGGGCAGATTCTGTGTGCATGGGGGAAGTGGGGCACCATTTCAAAAATATTACATAATAATTTAAGGGGTCATTCTTTTGATGTTGGATACAGTTTGCCAATGGGGTTTTCAAAGATGCCATGAACGGGTTATGCCTCGAAATCCACTAATGCCCCCTTGGCGATTGCAGAATGTTCAAGGTGCGGTGTCAGAAAAGATGAATTTCGACATTCTCTCATGATTATCATCTTAACATCGTCTTATTCTTTTGCGTGGTTTTAGGATTTGTGTCAATTTGGTTCTGGGGATTATGTGCTTTTGAACTAAGCTGCTCTACTAAACGGATTGTAAGGCTGTCGTCTACTGTAGATGACCCTCATAGGGATTGATGAAATCATAAGTCAGTCTATAGGAAGAGCGGAGACATGTAAATATTACACAGCGAGATATCCTCTTCAGCATGCCATTTCTTTCTTTTCCGATCGATTTCCCTGACTTTTGAGGTCTCATGCATTCTTCTAAAATTACGGGGCACCAAGCCCCCTCCCCCTCCCCCGCAAAATACTACTAAAATCCCTTGTATGTAGGCCTACTGGAAGGAACAAACAGTCATGTGAAATTTGTAAATATGTGTTTCCCTTCTCTGGGAAAAAAATTTGGAAAAGAAAAAAACGCAACTGAAAAATGAAAATGATTTTGTGAGAGATTTTCCATAAATCATTGATTGTAAACTCGAATTGTTAAGAATCAGTATCATGAGATTCATCGTCATTTACTTGTTCCTTGGTTTTTAAAAAAGCGTTGATGTACAATAATGATGTATGATGTTAAAAACAAATAATGTGTGATTTTATAGCAATGAAAGGGAAATTAGAGAAGGAAAATTATTTCATTTCTCAACTTCACGGCATCGACACTCAGCATGCCGCCGTTTCATATTCCTGTATAACGCCCCCAATCGGTGAGGTTTATTTATACAGTTGTGTCGTACTACCGTCGCGAATCCGACGCGTCGGATTCGTTGTTTGGGTTAGAAAAGTAGGCTACACCATGCAGGTGAAGGTTCCGACAGTATCCATGATTCTCTGGCCGAGGAGAGGAGGGGGGGGGGGGATGTATCACAGTTTTAGCAGGAGGGACACAAGTCAGTACATTTCTGATAAGCATGCAGGCAAGCAAGCCCCCCCCCCCCACCAATGACAACAACCTTTGGGGGGGGGGGGGGGGTGCAATGGTTTGTGCATTACCCCCTCCCCCTTGTATTGTGTATAGCCTAGGTTTTGCCACAGGGGGCTGGGGGCACTTTCAACCTCATGTGTTTTTGGATCCCCCACTGTCGTATCGGTCGAAATATTATCTTGGGCCCGGGAATTGAATTTGAATTGTGTGAGTGTTGAAGAAACCCTCCTTCTTAATACTTTGTGAACGGAGTTGGGAACGAATAGGAGGGAGATCTGTATCCTCAGCATAATTTACCTAATGTTCTGCGTGATTGTTTACACGTCAGCACCACTCTTTATCGATAGGCAACATTATCATTATTTGTTTCCATGTAAAATAAAAATGTAATTTACCGTTACACTTACAGCCTTTCCTGATCGATGATTATGTACACTAACTTGTTCATAGGCCCACGTCACTCGCTCTTTCCACAAGTACAAGTCCCTTTGATTTAGCCGCGGATTGTGGTACCTCCCAAACTCCAAGTTTGCCACACTTCTGTTATGGGAACAAGCTAAAAATTGACCAATCGCAACAAGAGAAATCGATGCTACGTCACGATAATGTCTGTGGGTGCGTGCCATCTACGACGAAGATGCCGAGACGGCGCACGCGCACAAGTTAAGTTCGTACATTCGCATTATATTATTCGCAATATGCATGCGTACCGTATACCAGCTGATCACTGACGCGCAGTTTTATATCGCAATAGTTCGAAAGCGTACAGACAACCATTTGGGAAACGTCCTTCTGAGGAAAAACACGCACGTCCATTTCAGTCTACCACCACCGATACCAGTTTAGAACAGACCTGCATTTTAAAAGTTTGTTTGGATATTTCATGGAATATTTCAATACTAAAGAAGCTAGCTAGCTAAGCAAGATTTGAGCCTCCAATAGCATCAAACTTCAGTGAGGTCGAGACGGGATTTCACCAAACTTCAACTCCACTCTCCAGACCATAGTCCAACTTCCACAACTAGAAAAGTCTACAACAGTTCTACCAAGTACCAATCCATACCAAGCTGAGCTGAGGACGTTTTATTATTAAAACGTTATCATTGTTTTCGTTTATGTTTGGATTACAAAGAGGACACTACTCACTCCACATGTCGAAGTCTCGATGGTGCTAGCTGGTTTTTCAAAGGAATATCGGGACGTTGGCTCTTTTCACGACCAAATAGGACAAAACGAGGAAGGTGCCGCAATGCCACCGAACGTCCAACCCAGAGCTTCGGCTACACACCCACCGAGCACACCGAGTAGTTTTGTGCTGCGGGCCGATTCGGATGAAGATCTTATTCATTGTGATACCAAACTAAAATGTGTTCTAGTTGGGGATGGGGCAGTTGGAAAGACAAGTCTCGTCGTTAGCTACACAACAAATGGGTATCCAGTGCAGTATGTTCCAACAGCATTTGATAATTACTCAGGTAATTTAACATCTGTTTCTTGACTTTCTTCAAGTCTGTACATAAATCAGTTGGATCTTTGTGGGAACACTTTGTGTGTGTATAATTTATTGCTGTAGATTCTGATACTTACGCTTTTCTTCCAAAATATATTCATGCCTAAAAACAGTACGGTATGTGTCTGGTATTAATTTAGTTGAATATATATTACATTGTCAGACATATTTTTTGTTAATACTTTTTTTATTTCAATATCAATGAAACTCAACTTGAAGCTAGTACTAGAATGGTTATTTTCTCCATGTTTGTATATTTCTTTTCCACATACTCTCATACAAGTGTACAGTAAATTAGTTGTTTTATTATTACTGTTGTTATAACTAATAATAACTACTCTTAAGATGATTAGATAGTTAACCAACATGGCCATGATACCATCATTTTAAGGACCAAACTTTGATCTGTCATGTCGCAATATGTGGTTCTCCATCAAACTCGTTGTAACCAAGGAAGCATATTAAATTACGTGTGGCAACACTTACCCCCATGACCGTACAATAGAACAATACAGATCAGCAGTACAGGCAGATGGCATCCAGACTAAACAATCGAACATATCCTTTGTGGCTATTATTGATTTGTCTAAATCCTCTTTTGGTGATGGGGGATGCTACAGGACGCTGCAAGGATGGGTGTTCTTATTGTCTAAACTAATTGTATGAGCATCCTGGTGGTTAGTTACTATTGTGTAATAGTGCTACATCTCGATTTGGTGACAATGACCGTTAATGTCTGTGGAGGATATGTTAACAAATAATCACTGTGAAACTGTTTAGGAGATCTTCATAAATATAGATAATGTGTCCCATTATTATGCATAGAGACGTGTAAAATTTACATTAAATGTTTTCAGCTTGCTTTAGTAGTGTACTTAAACTTTGAAAATGTAGAATTTCAGATTCCCTCGTACCAGAACAACCCCACCCTCCACAAACAAAATTGAAAACTGAGGATAAAGATCAGGATTTGATTCATGTACAGTAGTTTGTGTTGGCACATACCTTTTTATATCCTGATTTATGACATTTGAAGAGGATAAGATTATCCATGATAATCTTGTATTCGTTTGAAGGGAATAATATGATTTTCTTTTAATACATCACCCCACCCATACTAGGAAGAAGCATTGAAGGTAAACCTAGTGTTATGCATCACCATTCATCAATACATGGTTTTTGTGTGCATGCTTTGTGGCCATTCAGATTGGGAACAACTTGTTGTAGCCTTTCAAGGCAGGGCATGATTCACTCTTCTATTGACGAGCACACTAAGATGCTTAAATTGCGTCATTGTATTCCCAGGAATAGGGATGGGAGAGAGAGAAAAAAGATTTTCCTTTGGGTTTCTTTTGTTACTATCAGGCTTTTCACCATGATACAATGTGACTGTAGAGAATGACTCTAAACCCTTCCGGTTATGTTTTGTTGGCTAACACAGTGAGTCTATGTCCGTTATAGCATGTGAGGAAAATCTGTGCCCCTTCACTTCAGTAGGGCAGAGAGGGCAATGAACTGGATAAGCATTAACAAAAAGTTTAATCCTCTTTTTTTCTTTCATTGTTATCTGTTAATCCCCCTCAATTAGTATTGATACAAGTTAATACAAATGCCACTTGTACTGTATGTACATTAAAATGATTTAATATTCCTCTTTCTTTTTCTATTACAGTTGTCATAAGAGTTGATGAAAAACCGATCAAGCTTCAAATATGCGATACTGCCGGGCAGGTAAGATAATCACTAAGATTACACATTGTATTTAATTTATGTAACAATAAAACCCTTGATGCGTACATGTATGTACAAATTCCAAAGTTTTATAACAAAAACAATAAATGTTAAACTTTAAATACATGTAGTTATCATTACATGGAAAGCAATTTATTTACCATAAGCAAAATCCACTGTCTCATAGACATAGTCCATAGTACTTAATTCACCATTTGAAAAACTGTACATTGTTGGGCGAACAGTACACACGTACATGTAATTAACTTATTGTGTGGAGACACTACGGTTGGTATATTCATGCACAGTTGAGGGTATATTTACTTTAATGAATCATCGACAAGTCAGGACCTAGTCAACTGTATTAAAGATAACACGTTTTGCATTTCACAATTACATGTACATGTACATCACATATGGACAGTTTTTGAAAATTGGAAAGAACAGCAAGGAGTACATATACATGTAAGTGAAGTTAAGTTTTAGGTCTTCTAAACTTTGTTTCTGTAAGAGTAAAGTGTCCTATTACTTGCTACAAACATAACAAAACAAACTTGTCCCTACATCAATAATATAGCCTCTATTGCCAACCATCTACATGTAAGTTTGATTTGACAAAATTATGTACAGTGTAGGCCTCCTATAAAGTGTCAGCACAGTCAGCAAATACAAGTACAAGACTTAAATGTGAACAAAGAAAAACTTTGAAGGCCCTGTATAACAAATATTTTCTGAATTTTGTTTTGAGTGACTGAATGTGTAGTGTTCAAGTTTAGCCAAATAAATAGACCCAACAGTGGTGGACTAATCAGATCATGGCGCCATGGCTTCAATACCCTGCTGTGTGCAAAACTCTATACCGCCCATGTTTAGACAAGTTTTTGTTGGCCTCAGCCCATGCAGCTGAGTTTGTAAGCATAAAGAATCGGGCACGGCACGATTCCAGTAACACGATTGGAATAATATCTCACATGCATTGTGCTCCAAAACCCAGGTGAAATACCGGGTGTCGGAATGGAGGCGAAATGTTTGCCCAATCATTCAAAAGCTTGTGAAATGTTTTGACTGTAGGGTTCCTGTTTTTGTGGAAAGGGTGGTGTTTGAAATCCTTGGACTAGGAAGTGTCATGTTTCATTATGTGATAGGAATGTTCTCTATCACGTACAGGCTGTTGTACAATGAAGGTGCTCACTTTAAACCTCCCACGCCTTGGAAAGAAATATGTTTGGAAACAAACAGGCACAGCATACATGTACATGCAGGCCTATATTGTAGTTGTACCAACTGATATCTGATGTTTCAGGTTCAGGTTACCCATAGACTTTACATTTCCATTTGTCTGCATCCTGTCATGAAACTCTTGTTGAAACAATATTTTCATAAACCATTCATTGGGCCTCTTTTGTGACCTCCCAAGTGTTATTGTCTACACTTCAATTATTTCAATAGAAACGGAAATACAAAATTTGTTTGACACCAAACTATGGTTTGTTGATCTGCTGATATTCCTAGTTTTCTTTCTGGTTAAACACTGGTACTCACTGAGAGACTTGCAATTTAGCAAATAAGCTCCATGATACCAGTGTTCCCATCAAAATTCTTTTTGCATTTTTAGCATGTGCTTCTATACACATGTAACACTACACCATGCAAAGAGAGACTGCTCAAAATGACTGGTACCAATTGCAGACATGTCATGTTCTGTAGAATCATGTTTAGATGCATTGATCTATAGTTTAGTAACAAACTGTACAGGTGTACATGTTTGTTTCAGACCAAAGTCATTGCACTAGTACAGGTGTAGTAGTACTACATGTACAGTACGTCCTAGCCATTTGCCTTCCATGCATAATTCCTGGATTTTCATGAATGATTATTCTGAATCTCATGTCTTGCGTGCATTGGTAGGTAGTGAATGATCTCTGCTGAAGTATGGGGAGAATTTATCGCCTGGAGGCCACACTTTACCAATATAAAAGATTTGTGGAAAAGATTAGCTGTGACGTAAATATTTTTTGATAAATTCTTATTGCCTGTGGGTAAATCCAATCATTTCATTTTGATGCGGTTTTTAAGAAAAAGTCATCATTTGAACTCTTTGAAAACTTTGCAGTATACAAGGAAGGTACCACAGATTTGCACAAACAGAACATACAGAGCAGTTTAGTGGGCTACAATAACACTTTTTAACATTTTGCTCATGGATTCAAAGCAAAGATTTTGAACCCTGGCTTACAACCTGTACATGTACATGTATTATAGTGTTGGTAGACAGGAAAGAGGGAACATTATCTTAAAATTATTCCCAAGCATTCCTGGGGAAGGAATTCCATTCCCTTTGTAAAACTTGACAGTGTTTATTTAAGACTCAACTAATCCATTCACCAAACTTCCCAGCCCCATTCATCATTCAGCATATTCCCCTCCCTCTATTTATGACCATGATTATTTATAGTTAATGAGATGCAAACTCAATATACCTAACATACCTCCCTGGAGAGGGCTTTTTATTCAGCACAATGGCAATATCCCTTGAACAAATTCAAGGGGTGTACATGTCAGCCCCCTAGCCCTCCAAGGGGTAGAGTTCATTGTATTCAGACAGAAGCAATGAATGAACCCTGATATCGTACACCACAGTGAGTTGCCCAGTGCTCTGGCCCTGCTGTGATACTGTGGAAGGCACCATGACATTGTCTGGAATGACCAAGGTTCCTATTACAGTTCACACTTGGGTTTCATAATTTTAGGAAGCACTGAAACTGCACTTGGTATTTGGTAGAAAACAATGACCAAAGATAGTATGATATACATGTACATGTAATTCAAACATAAAAACGAGAGGATGGTATTGGTATACCAATTTAAACCAGTTTTTTTTCTCCTTAACTATTGTGCCATAAAGAATAAAAATGTACCAGAGTAGTTCATTTTATCTTATTAGCATACATGTACTTTATAAGTTCTTGACATGATATTCATAATGCACAATCATATAGGGTTAAGTAGGGTTCAGCAGTACAATAGGAGAGCACTTATCACCAATGATATTGGTTCCTGTTTTGTGGTTTAGAGGCAATCTTGTGGTTTGCATCATTTACCCATCTCACTGTACGTACAGAGCAGCTAGGATGGTGATGAATAGCACTACTGCACTCTACACTGTGTAAAATGAAAACAAATATTTGCGAGCCAGGTTGCAGTCTTGCAGAAGATGCCCTTTCCAAGCCATAGTTCGTAGAGAATGGTACAAAGTATGAAATATAGAACACAGGGACTATGACCTTGACTCGCGGTACAACAGACAATGCACGCTGTATTTCTGAGCGGAAGTTATTGGCAAATTTATTGTATGTAGAGAAAGATAGAAAGAAAGAAAGGGAAGGAAAAAACAAACAACAATGAATATACCATACCACTGAAAGGGATGCTAGTTTTTACTAACTTCAGGTCCAGTTACCTTTTGATTACCGGTAGTGACTTTTTCAGTTTTGTGGGGCTCTAATATGCTTGGGTCTCTATTAGGCTAATTGGCTGAAACCAGATGTTATTCCTACATAAATTGGCTTGCAATGATGCACTAGTTATTAGAAGGTAAAGCAACAGCCACAGACTGAAGATAAGAACATCTCACTGTTTTATTTCAAGAAAACTGGGAAGGATAAAGATGGAAATGCCAAACCAGTTTTGTTTTACATGATTTCAATCATGATGCATGCAGTAACAAGTCCTGCATTGCATATACTTGTATTATTTGTATAGCCATGTACTTTGGTCTCTGGAAATCGACATGTATTGAACTACACCTACGCAAAAAAATAGGTAAACATTACAAGCTGAGACTGTGTAAACTCACCAACCTTTGTGTGTCATATTTTGCCAAATTGCTGTTGAGAATTGTTGAGAATCCATTGGTTCTTCCATACGTTTCATTATGTAGTCAAATAAAAAGCTTGTTTGAATAGTCGTCTTGAAACCAATTTTTTTTTTTTCGCTTATCCGTAGCCCTGTTCAAAGTGTATGTGTAATTGTGTACATGTACATGTATGTAGAACCAGCGAATGTTGGCCCAAAATTTATCAGCAATTTATAGTTTTTCAATTTTATATCTTGTACCTGTACACGTGTGTTAGTAGTCTATATTTTGTTCTCAAGATAGAGGCCTATATTTTAATTCTCTTTGGTATTACAAAAGGAATTTACATGTAGTCGCCAGCTATTGCGTTTCAAGGAAATGAAAAGGTGTCATATGAAAGCATCTCTATCATTGCCCTCCTCTGTAGACCTGATACCCTAATATTAGTAGTGACGCTATATAACCATGCACCAGATTGGTTTAGCTGTGAAATTGCATGGGCGTATGGTGTTAGAGGCTGATGGAATCAAAGTGATTCACAACGACCCCACAAATTGATGTTGACATGAACGGTTGTGTCATACAGGTTTGGAAAATGAGTAGGCCTACATGTATGTGAAAGAATGCAAGCAATCAAAATAGTTGGCTACATTAGGTATATATTTTAGCTGCGCATGTTTTTTCCTCTTCAATTTGAATTGAAGTTTCTCAGAAAGTTGCTATTTATTTTTCATTGCAATGAGAAATTGTAACTTTCTCCACAACAGAAAGATTAATCCTAGCATTTAATTAGGATAATGTGATGGATGCCAATACAAATATAACTTTACTAAATCTCAAGGAAATTGGCACTAGATTATTTAATTACAATTGAAATGTATTTGCCGTTACTTAATCTACAATCAAAGGTGTCCATTGCAACCACAAAGAGCAAGTGAGATATCTGTCAGCAGTTAGTTACTAAGTCCATGCCAATATACTTCATAAAACACTTCAAATTGAGCAATATAATGGTCAGTCTCACGCACTATACTGTTAATGGTTAACCATCTTGTCAAAGGGCCTGTGATCTTTGAAAGGGGGGTAACTAATGGATTGGTAGACAATAGGATGATACAGACAATGGTCTTCTAACAGAATGAGGTACACAATGTACCCCTCCAATCCATCAATGACCTTATCTTGTCCTGCTGTTTAATACCCTCTCTTCTACAAAAACTTCCCCTCTACATGGTGTTCTCTGTGGTCACAATCCTCTCATAAAATATCCTGTTTTCAACTTTCCAAATCCTTCTAGAAAAACAGATTACCTGTACTCTATTCATTTGTAATCCTAATCCATCTAATCTATTTTAAGGGAATTAGCTTACCCCTGTTGATTAGTTTGTTACACAAGGGTAGTCCTAGCCCTAGGATTACCACTTCTGACTAATTCCTTTTTATGTTCCTATAAACCTGATAGGGTCCTCAAATCTTCTCTTCTCTGCTGTATTTTTCAATGACATGGTCGAAGTGAAGGAGCCTATTTATAGGATTTTGAAGCAATATATTTTGAAAAATAATGAAGGTGACACAATGGTCTGAAGAAGCTTAGAACTTGAGAGGGAAAAGCAAAAACAACATGCTACTGTACATGTAACTGTACTTGTAAATCTGTTGACCGAGTTGTACTGCAGCATGCAAAGCTTTTATTAATACTATTGAAGTACAGCAATGTGTACATGTATGTAGTTTTGATTTGCCCTACTCCTTTTTTCATTATCAGAAATTGTAGTTCACCTTAATTCTTAAAATCTACCTGTAGTCCTGTAGGCAGTATTTTTTCTTGTTATGATTCCAGCATGGTTGCTTTAAAAGATGAATGACCTACACATAAAAGTATGTGAAGGTAAAAATGATACGATCACTAAGGAATATCATACTTAATTGAGTTAATTCCAAACACATACATAATGGTGATTACAAAAATTCCAATTTAATGCAAGTGTCGGTTTGACATGACAGATGCACATGTAAGTGCCGTCAATAAAACTGTATAATCCATCAGCTTCAAAGAAGTCAGGGTAGCAGATTTGTGCAACTTATGTTATTATCATTGAGGGGATGTCACAGGGGTAGAATATATCTCATTTACACAATACATGCATCGTCACAGGGTATTGATCAAAATCAATTTTGCGACCTGGCTTATTGATGTAGTGACTGTAGTCTGATTACATCTATTGAAGGAATATAGTTGATATGTCCTTGGGCATTTGAATGTAGCATCAGAGAGCATTGATCCTATGCATGGCTATTGACTCTTCTTCAAAGTATTGGGGCTGATTCACTCCTTCCTACATGTATGTAATTGTAGTCTGTAGACCAGGGGCCTACAGGTTTCATAAAACTTGATATCAATAACAAATTCCAGTAACTGTTATATTATAAGCTACTGGAAATCATGGCATTTGATTGGCTGAGAGCAAATTTGTCATAGAAATTTAGCATTTGTTATAGATAACAAGTTTTATGAAACAGGAGCCAAGACTCTATTCTGATACTTCAAAGATAATTTTTTAGTCAAGGCTAAATGCGGTCCACTATAAGATATATACTGTAGATATTACAATATTGCTGGTATCTCCTTGCTATAACAATGGTTATGGGAAATATGTGCATGTAGAATTTACTAGATACATGTTTTGTAGTCTATATGTACATCCCATATATAGCAGTTCAGACCCTACATGGTATATGATATCTAATGGTAAACATAGGGTTGTATGTGACTGCAATGTATCTGGCAAGCCTAGCTGTCACAATCAATTTCAAGCACATGTTAGGAGATGCAGGATGCAGCAGGGTTGCCTGAGAATTTTTTAGACATTTCAATCAGTTTGTAGTCCTTAAAATACCACACGCTGTTGGTGGGCTAGACATGTTTATGACCTGTATGAGCCCAGATACATACTGTACATGTTATGACATCCCATGCAGACAAAATTGTGTCTGCATAACATATTTGAGTTGAGACACCACTATATAACAGAATTATCATCAATTTTTTTTCCTTTATGAATAAAATTTCCTACAAAATTATCAGCATTTGCATTTTCAGGGGAAAATACATTATTTCTACATAACATAGAAAAATATGACAAGCAATTAAAAACATGGTACACTGAACCAAATTAAATAAAAACATGGAGGCCCAATACATGTACGCACTAAAAAAAATTGCTTTGTTGTTGAAATTGTTGTTCTTAATCAATTCTGTTTAAATTGTTATCCCTGTATTTAAAAATACTAATGAAAATGTTTTTTGTTTCTGTATCATTTCAGGATGACTTTGATTCTCTGAGGCCCTTGTGCTACCCTCAAACAGACGTCTTCCTTTTGTGTTTCAGCGTCGTCTCACCCACCTCATTCCATAACGTCTTAGAGAAATGGCTACCAGAGATCAGACGTCACAATCCTAAGACTCCCATCCTCCTGATCGGTACACAGTGTGATCTCCGGACAGATGTTAACGTTCTCATAGACCTTTCAAAACATGAGGAACGTCCTATCTGTGAAGAGGAGGCATCTATGCGAGCAAGTCGTATCAATGCCGTTGGCTACATTGAATGTTCTGCGCTTACACAGCACAATCTCAAGGAAGTGTTTGATGCAGTAATATTAACTGGACTTGAGTACACTAAACCACCTAAATCGTCAAAAAGCCTGAGACGGAGATTGAGTCGGAAAGAGAAAATACCACCGCCACCGAAGAGAGCGCAGGACACGAAACCTAAAAAGAAAGGAGCACTCTGGAAAAAGCTATGCTGTATCCCAACATAAAACTCATAGTGTGTGTCCTTTCTCTATGGAACATTTGAGACTGTTTTCAACAGTCAAAGACCATGCCAAAGCCGTAACTCATTCTGCAATTGTCGACATGAATGTTTAATATTAATATATTTTGTGAACATGAACATGTGCAGATGGATACGCGGCCGTTTCTCAGACATTTTTGTTTTATTGATGTTGCAATATCTAAAGCACTAAAGAAAAGGTGAAAAAGAAATGTAGCAAAATAGTTGTTTGCTTTATTTGCTGTATGCCTCCTCGGTTTGTCCACACTTTTGTTAGAGCTGTTCATATGACTGCTGACTGTTTAAAGGTACCTGATGAATCAGACTCTATCTCAACGTCAGTATGATTCTGGAAAACCTGTGAGACTGCTAAGAAAAGATATTCAAAAGAGTACTATTTAATTTCTTTTCATGAAATGTCTTTATTGTTTCAGTGTACCATTTTGAGGCAAAGTACAAAACATTATTTATCACTATCATTTGTACTGAAATAATTACTCATGATCTAGTTTTATTTGAAAGTCACTCTTCAAGATTGATTTTTGACATTCATGACATATAAAACTAGACCACCATACTCTCACTACTATTGTCGCTACGAATAGTTAGCGTAATTGTTTTCCATCAAATTCAAGTATGGCAGTATGTGTACATGTAAGTGTATGTTGCAAAATATCAGAATTCCTAGTTTCTTTGTATTTTTAATTGAGAAAAAATGTTTCATGCTCCTGTTGTACATATTTAAGAGATTATTTGAAATTATATATCTTTATGACCACATGTTTGCATAAATCATCCCACTTTTCAAAACAATTTTAAACACAGATTTGTTGAAGAAGTTACTGAACTTACTGTTTTTCAAATTTCAATGGAATTAAAAGAACATTGATATTGTCATTGATACATGTCATGTATGTCACTCCTAGTGAAGAGAGAAGTTTTACCAGTATGTCATTTCCAAAAAGAAGTATTTTAAATCAGAATTATTGTTCAACTTTCTCATCGAAATAATGCACTCACATCAAAGTGTTACAGGCTTTTGACAGCCCAATAATCAGCAAAGCCAACCTTCGAGTTCAAGTAATTGTAACACCCAAATTAAATAGTATGTTATTTGTAAGCCTGTTTAGGCAAATGCTGTAACCTTTCTATTAAATAAAGACAGTTGGCAATGCATCTTCCAATACTGTGAAGTTAATCATCTTATCATCTATCGATAATAGAACTTTCAACCATCTACAGGAATGTTCACTAAAGGAGAAACCTTCATGTACAGTGTATATGATTGTATCTTTAAGATATGGAAGGGTTTTCGAGGTACAGTTTAGCTGCTGATGGATAAGTAGAAGATGAATATGTGCATTTTTTTTAGTTCTTAACTTCATGTGTTTTTATTTTGAGCTCAAGTTATACACCCCTAATCCTCCCTGCTCTCTTACTCCCATCTTCACTTCTATATGATCCCCAATCTTCAAGACAGATGAAGCACAAAAGAAGCTCTCCAGGCAATCCGTTCAATAGGTAGTCCTAGGTCAGATACCGGTGATGAGCTCATTGTTCATCTGCCCACTATTACTCCAGCCAGCAAACATGGTTACGCAACGGTCCTTTCTTTCTCCTGGAGAGGGTAGACAATAGGACCCCCCTACCTGGATAGGATATTGTTCAGATTGTTGGTATTTCAACAACAAAAATAAGGGAAGCTTGAGATCTTTTTCCTTAGCTTCCCTTTATAATAGTTTGTAGACCACCCAGCTAATTAAAAAATGAACTTCTATATCAGCAATCAGGAGAGAGAAAAAAAAGATATATCAGTAAACCTAGTATATACCATCCGTCTCTCTCTTTCAAAATACATTTGATCCCATGTTTCCTGTAAAACTGTAATGAGAATATTTTGAGCTCAAGTTTGTTGGATCGGATGACTGTGAGTAATGGTGTAATGTACATGTGCACAATAGGAAATTACTGAAACTGGCATTTACATGTATGTATACTTCTATAGGTTTGGCAGGACGTGAAAGCTTTATGTTGGCTTCATTGTTCGGCTAAGACTACAGAGCGTTTTTATTGACTATCAAATAAAACTGAATTGGATTTATTGCATCTCTGTCTCCACATGTCTGTACTTGATGTTTACAAGGTATACAGTTGTGTGAGCCATCTCTCTATTCTTCTTCGCCTACCATTTCCTTTCAAGCCTGGGATGAGCACTTTTTTTCTTTCTTTTGGGGGACGCCTTCTTTTGAAGTGATACAGGCAATCTCTTTTAGAAGAACAATTGAAAAGAAAGAAGTGAAGATTACAAAGATTGATAGATGGGATCCATTGGGGAACAGTCCTTGTTTGTCTAGTGTAGTCATTCCCTCTTGGCAAATATGGGCTATTATTTCATTTGTTTGATACAAATGCTTGTGCCTCTTTGGGGATAGGTATACAAATTTGATGCCTAGCTGGAGTATTGCATTGTCAAACATACAATGCTATGATACTTGGATCCATTTGTATGTAGTGGGCATGGCATATGAGAGCAAGTTTTTAACTAAACCAGGGAGCCAGTAAGAGCTTACCAGTATTCTATCAACTAACATGTGGTTGGGTTTTAGCAATGGTGCAGAAAATGAGTGATGGGGAGCTCACAAGAAAGCTGGACAGAGAGAAAGAAAAAGAGAGAAAGAGTGATAGGGAGAGGACAGAAGGAGTGAGGAAGACAGCAAGATAGATGGGGAGAAGGAGAAAAGACAATTGAGAGCGAATGAGAAAGAGAAATGTGCAGAGATAGAGCCAGAGGGGTGAAAGGAACAAGAAGGATGTGAAATAACCAAAATGAGATGGACAAAATGCGTCATCATGCAAAATAAAGTTTCAAATTAAAATTCATTACATACATGTATGAAAGAATCTTTGTTCCAACTCTCTAGTTCCAGTATGACACTCAACATAATATGTGACAGTTATAGTAAACATTGGCTAGGTTATGACAAGAACAATAAGCATGGCACAGGTAATGCAATGTTTCCCTAAATGTATTAAAGGGCAAGTCCACTCCAAAAATCACTTACTCTCAACAGAAGCAGAAAAATCAGACAAACCAATCTAAATTAGTTTGAGCAAAATCAGATAACATTTCAAATCAGCTAATACTAGAACCTGCCTGGCTGAAGGTGAAATTTGGTGGAAAGGTTAAAGAAAAATAACTATTTCTCTATGTTATAATGCACATATTGTTCACATTTGGGTAGCCATAACCTGTACCTAATCGATTCTCACAAGATAAATAGTCAGCAAGGCAACCTTGTCTACAGAATGTGATCGACCAGCCTCATCGGATTTGAATTTCATTCAAAATATACAATGGTAAATTGCCATGCAATTTTAAGGCAGTTCAAATAATCAAAACTTGTTTTTCTATCAAGAATAGTGTAAGGTATCAATATTTATTTCTCAATTTGAAAGGAAATGCTAGAGGGTAAAGATTAACTCGAACATGAAATAGCTTCCACACAATGATACACCACTTTAGATGCTATCTCACTACCAGAGTTTAAAGGAAAAAAGCCATATGTAATAGAAAAAGTGATACATGAGATAGAAAACAAGATAGCTTGCTCTTTGTCAAATCAGTCAAACGCAAATCATCTTCAGGAATGTTTTTTTTTACTGTGCCTCTGGGTAAACCAGTGTATTGAAAAAATGTATGAAATGGCTTACTGTACTTATGGTACGTATTGTGTATCCACAGAAAATATGTGAAATGTTATACATAAAAAATATACCTTGAAGAAGTAGTCTTTTTCAATTCCCTGTAAAGGTATGTATTTAGGGAGTGACTAAAACTGATTCAATGTAAGGTAACCAAGAGAAGTAAATAGGTCAGAAAACATGAAATTTTAGACGGTCGTAGTAACAACCATAATGATTGTCAAATGGCGTGAAAGAAACATCATAGAGTAAGAGAGGGAGACATGGAAAAGAAGAGTGAAATATAGAAAAGGAGAGATTAAAAGTTAAGATGATATATAACACAAAAATAGGCCAAACATCAGTGATCTGTCATTGGAATTAATCAAGCCTTTTTTTGACAGTGCCTTTTCAATCATTGTCTTTTCTTCTTACAGTATTAGTATTTTCTAATGCTTATCCCTTTTCATTGATTCTCTTTTATTCCCTTGAAAAGGAGTTTAAACTCTGAAATCTCTTGAAGTCCTACTGGATATAAAAGGCTATAAAGACCCCACACCCAAAAGCTCCTCACATGGTCAACAAAATAATACAAAGTAAAATAGAACAAAGCCGTGCCATTCCAATGATGCCATCCATTCTGAATAGCATGCACAAATTGGGGATGTATGGGTGACAGAATGAAAGAAATATGGCCAGGACGTGAAATATCAATTTTAAAATGACATAAAATGTGAATAATATGAAATATAAATGATTGATCGCAGATATAAATTATTTTCATCCATTCTTTCCGATTCTCACTGATACACAAAGGCCAGCGAACAAAATCGCCAGTTGAAAAGAATTTATGAAGACGAAATAGAAAACAGAAAACAGAAAACACACTTCTTTAGAAGCAAATCCCAACCCCATTCAGACGAGTTAAAATTGTCACATAGCAACATGAAATACGCCATGTCATTTTCTATTTTAAGCACTGTATAACAGAACACTGTGTAGAGAAAATGAGTTTGGATCATTGTTTTGAACTAACATTTGATAAAGACAAAGGGTTTATCGGATCATTCTAAAAAACAAAACCCATATGTAGGTAAGTGGAGCTTAACATGAGTGGATGCTGATATGACCAGCCAGTCATTTCATCATGTAATATAATTATGGATTAAGCTGACCTCCACAGAAAATACTTTCTGTATAAAGCATTCCTTTGTACAATTTTCTTATCCAATATGCTCCTTCCACTACTAGTATACAATAATTCTCAATACCTCTCTTAAAAAGTTTTGTATACATTTTCTCTTGTGTGAATGCCTCTGAAAGTGACATGGGTGCCTGGTGAAGGAATATAAAGACTTTCATTCAGCGACAAGCTATGATTGAGCCTGAATAATACCCCTTCCTAAAGGTAAAAAAGCAGATTCAATACAGGATTAACCAGACATAAAGAGATAAAGGGAACAATACGGACAAGAAATAAAGGTAGAAATAGTCCTGCACAATTTGCACTTTGCCGCTTCCTACCGCTGGTATGTATGATGTATACACCCATGAAGTGCAGGGGGAAATAGACCGGTAAGAGGGATGCTCAGGATTGGAGATGAGAGAAAAGATTCCTCTCCATCTAATCCTTCAAGTGTAGGATAATGACAGAAGCTTCTATACCACACAAGATGAAAAGAAGAGATGGTGGTTGTGAAGATTTATACAGAATGGACAATAGTCCTCTTTTATAAACATTTCATTTTGTTGTTCTTTTTATTTTTAACCATTTATATCTTCATTATAGGAATAGGTATACCGTTTGATATTCTTTTGAGCAAGAACGGAAAGGCTTAAATTAAAATAGAGGGTTCCAATTTCCTTAACACCATCTCTATGGCTCCTCATAAACACGACAAAGCTTCATTTACAATGACTAGTCAAAGTCAGACTTAATCCCTTATTTTCCTTCTCTTATCCTACTTTACCTACTATTTCTTGCGCAATCTACACACCTCCACCCTTCTGTTTAACATATCCTCCTATCTAAGTATTGCTATGGCACAAGAGATAATACAAATGCTATTACTAATATACTGGATTGTCTCAGAGGTGTTTACTTGTCAAATATTTTGAGTTCTCGTATCTTATCATATTTTGCTTAGCACCTTAATCCCTGATGTCTTATCTAAAGATAGAATTGTCAAGCTAGTAAGGTACATAATACAATGTTTCCTGACCAACTGCACTCTAAGTGATCGTCATGATGAGCAAAGGGGTCATGGGGCTATCAATATCATTTGACATCCTCAACAATTACACATAGAATTTAATGAGGAATATCACTAAAATTAAAATCATACAATATTTAATTCATGATGGTGATGGTTATACTGATACTAATTTTTGATAGTTCATGAGTTCTTATCTTTCCTTTGTCTGTTTAAGTAATGGTTAACGATTGGATCATTATGATATTGAAATATATACTGGCAAAATGTAAGACACCCCTGAAGCATTTTTACTTCAAAGAACGTCAAACATCAATAACAAGACTCTAAATAAAAGGCAAACAAAAAGAAGATGAGAGTTGAGTCAGTTTGGTAAATTACTTTTCACACTAACTCCCAATGAAAAATTACCTGCTACCTTCAATCATTTCCTACAATTATTGTCTAGCCTTTACAACTTCCCTAAAAGTGCACATAACAGTTCAAGTAGGGAAGTAATTCTTAAGACAAACAAATATTTTCCCCCTTGAAGATGTGGGAAATATTCAATGGATATATATTTGGAGGGTGTGTCCTCCGAGCCATGTCTTGGGGGCTTTGGCCAAGCTAGCCCCTCCTAAAAGCCGCTTACTAGCTGGACCTACTCTTTGACTGGATTAAGCCTGTACTTCTATTCTCCGCCCAGTCTTATCTGCTCTATTTGCAACTGATACGCTCATTCTGATAGCCAGCCATAAAGAGCATATATTTGCATGTTGACGTAGTTACAAAGGCTCTGGGATAATTTTCAGAAGTTGAGTCATTATTCTGTAAGGTTTTGAATAAGAGTACAGGAGTTCAACCTAAAACAGAGACAGTTGGAGAGAAGGGGAGAGGGAAGGAGAGAGATATTAAAGAGAGAGAGAAACAGACAGGCACATAATACAAAAAGAGACGAGAGAGAGAGAGAGAGGGGGGGGGGAGCAGAAAAGCTAAAGGAAATGAGAAGAAAAAAACCCAAATATTTACATATAAGGAAACCAACATTAACCTTAAAAACCAACCTGAATACGAGATTAAAAATATTAAGTACTGTAATGGTTTGGAATGAGCTTTAACAGGGGAAATAATCCTGAGAAGAAGCCTTGATACATATATTTGTACCCTGAATGCCAACCTAGATGAAAGAAGGATACCTTATTTATATAGAGATATATATCTACCTTACCTGAATATACGTTCATATTGAAGAGGCTTCCATCCTAAGATTTATTCAAGTTTGGGTACAATATTTTCAAAACATAATACTCTTTCTTTCAGTCATTAATTGATTCAAAATCTCACCAAATCTGTTATTTGTATGACCCTACATATCACTATGCAAAAACACCCTATTTATCATAAATATGCAAACTAGTAAAAAAAAATAACATTTATTTTCTAAATCATAATTAATCAAGTGCCATCAATGAAACCAATTGTTAGTGAAAGTCAACAGTGAAGAGTGGGCCACTACTTGGGGGTTGAGATGTGGGAAAGGAGGGGGCGTTGGCATGACTTCACCTCGAAGATTCATTTGTTTATATTCCTACCCATCCTTAATGGATGTGTAATTTCAAGTATTGATTAACATGTGTACACAATGGATTTGCACATGGGTCTCAATGTAAATGCATTTCCTCTTGTTTCCTTTCTCACTCTTTCTTTCAGCCTATCAACCATCACTTGTCTTTAGAGAAAACATTTATAGATCCTTAAAGTCAACTGTGGTTTGCTGATCCAGACAAATCAAACACGTTTCATTTTCAGGGCAGTAAGGTGTAGCATTACTGAAAAGTTACTTTGGTTGCAGTACATGCCACCATCAGGCGTTGAGGTGCAGTGCAGATGTATGTACATTGTCCAATAAAAGGTGCAGTAAACTGAGTCTTTCATATACACCAATATCATGAATATGAACATTTATGAAATAGAATTGCAAGGTGCAATCGAAACAGTTTCCAGTCTTCAGTTTATTAATTGTTTCCTCTATTATATAATCAATCACTTTTATTCTTTTTGCTCAATGTTGATCGCTTTCTTTCATCAGGATGTATCGCACTGATGAATCCCATCATTCTAACTCCTCCTTAATTCCTACATGAAAGAACCCTTCAGTGCTCCAGATGGACCCCCATACAAAGATGAACGATTGAAATACAGCGGAAGTTAAATGAGAGATATGTCAGCATCTCCAACTGCCATGGATGAGTGACAAGGTACTGATGAGAGGCGAACGTACATCGTTGATAGACACAGTTGGAAGATGAATATGATATCATGATTGTAAAACCATACCAATCGGTTGTATCGCACCATGGTATAATTAAGAATGAATGCATCGGTACCATGGTTAATGTGATATTCATGTACAACTGTACAAGGGTGTTCTTTCAAGATGATGATGATGATGATGATGATGATGGTGGTGGTGGTGGTGGTGGTGGTGGTAGGAGTGACTATACTGTCATGGTTGAGCTGGATGCTACTGATGAAAATTATGGTAGTGGTGGTGGTGGCAATAGAAGTGACTACATCAATCATGGTGATGTTGCCATGGTTAGGCTTATACGGATGATACTGATGATAGTTGTGGTAAATGTAATTTGATGAAATTGAAGCTTTATGGATATATGGATGAGGGGGACTATGATAAAACTAAAATGTCAGTGAGTTAAAGTGCTTAAAGTTGAAGAAGAGTGGTGCTTATTGATATATAAAAGAGATGGAGAGAGAGAGGGGCGATATAGACGAGGAGGAGACGGGGGGGGGGGGGGGGGGGAGGGAGGGAGGAGAGGATAAGGAAGTGTAATGTACCATTAAACATTTGAACAAATTGGCAAAGAGCATTAATAAGGAGGAAAGGAGGTCAAATTAATGGTCCAATCAGATATCAAGTGATACTCATGTCATGCCGAAATCATGAGACGGACGAGGTGCTAATTGATTGGTCAACATCGAGGGCGACAGGCAAAACAAATCAGGCAAATCAGTGTCAACATACCCATGTTCTCCTCTCATTCTCTGACACTATTTGCCCCTCACACACATCACTCTTTCCTTTGATATTAACCGCTACAAACGTGACGTAATTGCACGATCTTGTTTCAGAACGGTATACAGCTTAAATCATTTCATTGGATACTAGTACATACCGTGTCTTCCTCCAATTTTAAAAATTGTATTTGAAGAGAATATATTATCTACTTGTCTGAGGTTTTAATTACTTATTTATTACTTCATAAAGAACCTTGACTACATTTTTCACGTTCTCTATAAACCCCAAGATTATCATGCTTTATTTGTAATAATGTAAAAAATACATTTTCAACCTCTATTCTATTGTAGTCCATCACAATTGGTATTTATGGGGAAATTCACAAATTTTTCAATTGCTGTGAATGAATTGGATTGCATATATTGATGTTAAGTTTAGCTATATTTGACAGAACAACAACACAAATATTTTAATAGTATTTGAGATTATGTTGATTTATTAATCCAGTTTGAAATTTGATACTTTCAACTTACATTGTTTTTGTACCAATTTCTCTGTATCAACCATACAAGTATAATCATATAAATAAAAACATAGATAGTAATAGAAAAGGTTACATGAAACATGTTTAATATGAGCAGAAAACATTATTGCAATGACAATAAAAGAAACCTACTAGTACTACTGTGTATGTGAAACATTAATTGATAACCTTCTTATCGTCAATTACATGGATGTCTGTAAACCTTTGACAAAGATAAACTTATTTCTATCATAAAGGACTTACCCCTAAGACACACAATTCATGATCACTATTGATTGAGGGTGGTGACAAGGTGACGAAGATCGAATAATACACCACTTTCATCAGATAATGATGAGATTAAGGTAGTAATTATAAGTCTAACCTTGCCCAACCTATGCTACATCCTAACTGAGTCACTTTCTCTGATTCCTATTCTTTTATCGTTCATTACATCACTTTCTCTATTTCCTTCAAGTTGTCTTCCTTTTCTCTATCCTCCCACCGTTGTGTTTACAGCTCCTCTTTGACCTAGGCTATGCACTTTTCATCTAAATTGTCAAAGAAAGCATAGAGGAAAGATAGAACGTCTTGTTCTCTCCTCTCTCTCTCTCTCTCTCCCCTCAGAAGCCTCTGAAAGAACCCATCCCAGTGCAAATTTACCCCAATAGGACCCCCTATTTCTGAGCCCGAACAAAGGAGGGGTGTTCTAAACCGTAAGAAGGCCAGACACCCAACACACAGGAACAAGCTACAGGGTGAGAATGATGAAGTAACTATGAAATCCATTTAGCATTCAATTCATTGTTGTCAGTGTAAGCAGCACAAACAATTGGGTCATAGGGTGCATACAGTTTGCTCCCTCCACTTCTTTATCTCGATCTCCACAAACTTTCTTTTCCTCTCTCTCGTTTGGCCCACATTATTTTTATGAACCTTGAGAGAAGATGCAGCAAAATATTCCCAGCTAGACCCAGTGATGGAGGCTCCTTGCACATGCAGCACTGACGTGCACCGCATTCTAACCCCAAAAATGTGTACAAGACGATGCCTATTCTAGGTACAATATTCTTTTTTTTTGTGGCCATTCTCAAATTCAGCTAAACCATCATCTGGAAATAAATAAATTGAGTTAATCTCTCATTATTCTCAAATAGAAATTTGTGAAAAAGTGCCATTCTGAAATATACTACAAAATCCATATCACCTTCAGAATAATTAACTGGCCCTGAAAATTTAAATTTTAATGAAATCAATATCATTATTCAATATAATGATTATCACTTCACGTAAAAGGATATGTATCAAAGTAATGTAAAAGAATATCATGATCCAGACTATTTATCAAAATAGTCCTTTTGTTATAACCAGATAAAACAAATGATATTGTTTTACTGATCTTTATAGTGGTACAGACATACAAGAGAGAAATAAAAAAATAAATATAGATCAAAATGAAATTAGTTTGATGTTGTTGGAAATGTAATAAGATATTCTGAACTGAATTAACCCAAGTTAACACAGTATATGCACAGATTTGATAAGCAGAACGTTTTTGAGGTTTTCATTCCCTTAATTGTCACGGGCATGACAACACACAAATGTGGTGATAAGCTAGGATAAGCATGACAGATTAAACTCTTTCTGCATTTGATGACAGTGTGCAGATACTTCCTCAATCTGATTTGCTCTCTCTCCCTCTCTCTCTCTCTCTTGCTCTCTCTATCTCTCTGACCCCCCCCCCCCCCCCAAAAAAAAAAACTTCAATTAGCTGCACTTTTACGCTTGCTATCTCTTTGCAGCAAAACAATCAACTGTATATGTTAATGAAAACAACAGAAACTTCAAAATCTCTGTTTAGCCAATGATATGACTCTAAATCATATGTTTTTAAACACAACACTGCAGTTTTAAAAATAATATTACATTAACCAATCCTAACCACCTCTACTCTATAATGTACATAAACTTTGTTGAAATGCGGGCACAATTACAAATATCAATATCAATCTTATCTCAGCCATATGGTCTAATGTAATATCTTGTCTAGATTCCCAACACTCAACATTCACACACATATTATAAAGCAATCTAGCTCGAAGCGCTAAAAAGTACAGTCAACCCTTGTTGTTGCTTAACATCAAGTGATTGGAGGACTATGCAACCAGTGAAGTGTTACCGTTTCATTACTCACCTGGAAAGAGTCCATGATTCGTTAAATGAAAATTCCTTGACAGTGATATGCACTCAGTTAGATGGGTAATGGTATTAGAGAGGTGAAAATGTTTAATGTCAGAAAAATATGGCACAAAGGCTGTAAAACTGGCATTGTACCATAAAATAAACAGACAAAGAGAAAACAAATGACTTTATATTTACAGTATTATTAATGTAAACTTCATGGCAATGGTTCATTCATTTTAAATATTGATTAGAAGTGTATTATGTTGTAGTTCATAATATATCAATGAAATCTAGCTAAGGGAGAATTTAGGGTGCATGTTTCTACTTCGATAGACTTGTGGTCTCATTTTTACTATACCGGTAGTCCAATTTAAGATTGATTTCTTGCCAGGGAGAAGAGTGCTAACATGTGATATAAATGTAAGATTATAAAAAAATTGGTGTAATAATTGATTGAAGTACACAAAACCAGAAAAGGGAGAAGGGAGAAGAGAGAGAGAGAGAAAGAGAGAGAGAGAGAGAGAGAGAGAGAGAGAGAGAGAGAGAGAGAGAGAGAGAGAGAGGGAGGGATAGAGATACTTTCAGGTGATATACAGAAAAAAGACAACAATAATATTACAGACATTCACTTAATATTTATGACCATCACAGAGCCTTCCAAGTCAAATTGGTTACAATTAGAAATGATCTGCCATAAAAGTGTTAGGTCTATTCCTCCAGAACCGCTTGTCAGCAAATTCTTCAATACTCCAATCTTACAATATAATAGCTTCCTACGTGGTCTTTTACCCTATAAAAAAATACACCAATTTTATGTACTTTTCACAATTCTAAATGCATGTTTGCCAAATCCTCCTTGCTTCCTGACTGAAAAATTTGTGCAAACATGCACTTTATTGACCAAGGATTAGTACAGCACTACTCTCCCAAACTCATTAAATTGTTGTACTTCAAAAAATTCTTCCAAATAAAAAATTGATGGCGTTTGAAGAGGTTTTGATATTTCATTTTTTCTGCTAGAGAGGGGTCGAAGCTGACAGTATAAACGTTTTAGTCAGATCCAAAACCCAATGAATGATATGAGTAGTCTATTTGTACATACTTTCCGACCCATCTATTCCAGCTTCTCCTCTTTTTATTCCCAAAGTTTGTCTTTTTGGTGGTGTATCCCCCCAACCCCCCCCCCCCCACCACCCCTCCTATTGTCCTAGATTAAATATGCTACGCCTTTCCTGTCTTCTCCCGACCCAAAGCGAGCTCACTAAAAGTGGTTCCTTGATGAAATACTGTGATGCATTGCCTTTAACAAAATTCAATACATTACTTTATGTCAATTTAATATATGAAAAATGTCAAATTGCAAATAATATTTGAAACCTGTAGAGGCTCTATCAACTTTTGAGATAAATGTGTATATTACAGGGGCTATTCAACTTAGAGCGTACTCTATTCAGCAGTCTATAAGCAAGTGTAGAATATCATTATTTTTTCACCTCATTTCGAACAATATCATTAATTTAGTTCTATACAATGATATAAAGAGAAGATTATACAAATGATACTGAAACATTTCTTAGATATCATTTGCTACATTGAGTACATCCATTTAAATGAAACTTCATATTTTCACAATTTTATGAGTAGAGAAAGGCTTCAACAAATAGGCTAGAATACAATGACCTAGATACAGCTTGGTTGGCAGGACTCTTTGGTAATTCTGTCATAAATACCTGTGGATTTTTATGAAGGAAGCTCATAAAAAGGCAAATATTTATGATAGCAAATCATAAATCAGGATCTAAAAAGTAGGCATATTACTGACAGTGTCACTGATGCAATGGACCCACTACACAGCTGTATATACAATGATGGTATATAGGAAAATTGAATAAAGACACATATATTTATAAGAGAGAGAGAGAGAGAGAGAGAGAAAGAAAAAGGGGGATTAGTTCGTTTAAATAACTTCTGAAAGAAAGAAAGAATCATTCAGCTGTTAAGGAAAAAAGCAGAAAAAGAAAATAAGATAAAAGAAGAAATATACACAGGAGAAATCAGATGACAGAAAAATAAAGAGAAGAAAGGAAAACAGAGTGAAATTCAAAGAAGAATATAGAAGCAACTACAGTAAACTGTAGTGAAGAGTGCAAATCACCTCGATTTTACTTGAATTGACTAGAAATGTGAAGTGTTATGTAAGTTAAGCAGGATGAAACACTTGAAAAAGCAATTTAGTTCTTTTCCTATTTCTAAGCATTATTTAACTTGAGCAAATAATTGTATTTTTCTCCCTCAAGAAAAAAATTTGGCAATAAAATGGAGCTCGATTTTTGAAACAATTTAAAACTATTAATAGAAGCAGCTCTAATACTATGCAAACCAATTCCAATAAGACACGCTTGAGTTACAAGCCCCCTTGGGCTTTTTAGGATAGTTATAGATTCTTAATCTTCATAAGAATGTGGTTTACAATTTGGAAATTGGTGTCAATTACAAATTTTCTCACGAAAATCCCCAAAACACTCTTTCAGTCTCTTAAGAGAATCTGGGGAAACACAGAAGGTAACCAAGCAAAGCATGATAGCCAAGTTTAGCCGATAGGGGTAATCGATGAAACAACAATGAGATAAGTCAAACAACAAGTTGACTCAAATGTAAGTATATTCATTCTTAAAGTGAATAATTTTGGAAAGGCTTCTGCTGTGATGGGAAGCAAGATCCTCAGGGGCAGATACAGAATTGATTTTTGAGAGCTAAAAAGCAACAGAGAGGAAAGTAATCAATACAAGGAAAGTGGAAATTCAGGCGTGAAAAAGTGGAACTGCAAGAAAGTGGTCAAAACAAAACCGAGCAGTCAAAATAAAACTGAGCGAGGAGAAAGGGATCATCTCAGTCAAGAGCTTCAAAAATGAGGATGAAAACAGAGATGCCAACTTTTGGAAATCAGAAATAGGGAGGATTTGTAATCGACACCAATTAATGTGCGCGTAGCGCACATCTCGAGCGCGTAGCGCCCGACACATGCGGCCGGGGTCCAGGGCCCGCCTTAGGGCCCTGGAAGCTCTGGGGTTCTAGATGCTCTCTGGTGCAATCTGAGCCTTATTTTGGAGCATTTTACATGTGTATTTAGTTAAATAATTCCCCCTTTTTTTTTAAATAACATAAAAATTGTACAAAATGCATGATGAATTACTTTCAGACTTCCGATTACACAGGTACTTGATACTGTATTCGGTCTTATACTTCCGAGACCATTTCCTGGTCTTATTTTGCTGATTTTCCGCCATTTGGATTCTGTGGCAATATCCACGCATTGGTTACGGCGATCCATATGCTGAAACAATCTTTCGCTACTCTTAATTTGTCTTTTAACATAGTGGAATTATTACATGCTTAAGTTAGCAGATGATATTTCTCTTTCAATTCACAGATATATATACTGATAAGCGCCCTCCAAAAAAAATCATAATAAAAAAAAAAAAAAAAAAAAAAAAAAAAAAAAAAAAAAAAAAAAAAAAAAAATCATTTTTTTTTTTTTTTTTTTTTTAATAAATCGGGAGGATAAGGATGGTGATCGTAAGGTCGGGAGTTGGGGTGAATTATCGGGAGCCTCCCGATAAAATCGGGAGGGTTGGCATCTCTGTGAAAAGTGCTTTTTAGGGTGAAATAGCATTGGAATTATTTCTACACATCATCCTCTGGTCATGGTGGTACATAATAGAATTCAAGAAATTTATGTATAGTCATGTATAGAACAGCAATGTGAAAGAAATACGGTTTCATCACAACACAAATAAACATTAAGAAACAGACAAGTCAATAATGCTAATAAGTTATTATTAAAAAGAATGTTTTATGTACCAGACATGTGAAGATGATGGTAGAAGCTTTGAAATTCTGAAAACACTTTTGATGTAATCCCCTAAATCCCACGACAGTGTCTTACGGATCTTGATGTCATCTTGTATATAGTTTAGATGCTAAGTTAGTTATTTTTAATGGGTAGGAAGGCTCTTTATTCAGAATACAACGAAAAGCATTTTTCTTGCTTCAATGGAATATTGAATTGAAGCATGGAAGTTGAATCCCTCGTCATGATGTGACGCATGCTCATTCATGTATACATCAGTCAATACTTCCTCAATACACATGGCTCCATGTGGATTAAAGGTAAAGACCAGTAATGGTCATGCGATTGCATTGTGAAAGAAACGTTGTGGAATCGATCAGAAAAGGTTGATCATCTAGCATCTAGCATCTGCAAGGTTCTGGAATCATCAAAATGATAAGAAATTTGGCCCATTCTTTGTAAAGTTACAAGCACTATACACAGAAAGATGTATATGGGACTACCCTATCTCTCTCACACGACCATGAGAGAAATAAATTTACCAAATATATGAATTAGTAGGCGGTTTCCCGGCAATTTTTTTATCATCATGTATTAGTCAAAACATATTCTTTCACATGATTGGTAATGAGAGCTTCCATTTCATTTTTTGAAATTGGGGCGTTACCAATACTGGTCTTTACCTTTAAAACAGAGCAATTATATATCAAGTAAAAAAAACAAAAAAACATCAATGAGCTAATTCGCTAAAACACAGAAGGTTTTAAAAAGAAGAGAAAATAGAAATTAAAGCCGCATGACACTGAGTATATAGAGTACAGTAAGACAGAGATGAAAAGAGGATTGTTAGCATAGTGGATAGTATGAGTTCACACACTTATCTTGGTTTTCATAAAATGAGAACCTGGAAAATAGGATATGAATTTTTGAAGGGTTTTTAAGGGTTTGATTTCAATAGGCAAAATCATCATGATTTCTTTAAAAAAGAAAAAGTCACAACTGATTTAGATTCCTATAATCAGCAGTATTTTTTCTTCATATCCCATATTTGCAATACTGCTGAAATTCAATGATTTTTGTATTCTGCATAAGTCTACCGGTACATCATGCAATTATCTATGTAAATAGTCATTATGAACCGTATTCTGCCCATTTACAAAACATCATGATGTTTATGATTCATATTGTTAAACTTGTTTCAAGGAGAGAAGTAAAAATTTCTAACTTGCAGAATAGGACTAATACTCTGATACTTTGATCATGGATACCTTGAAAACCACACAAAACATTTTAAAATTGCAACCATTCCAATCTTTCATTTTGACCCAACTTTCCAATACTAGATCATCCCAAGAACTCTAGGATTTGTAACCGTCCATTTACATTGACTGGGGAATTCCACATTTTGTCCCTCAACCATCTTCAAAAGTGCAAAAGCTTTAACCAAGACCTAAATCTTCATTTCAGAAGGTCTATCAGCTTCAGTTTGTAATGGTTGAGATCTTTAAAAAGAAGAAAAAAAGGTGAGCAAGTACTTTTCATATATAATAACTCGATTAAAGGTAATACAAAGTTTTGGTATGGGGTCATGAATTTGGTTCAAATGAACATATTGGAAGCATATGCGATCCGTAAATATTCAATGATCGTTGTCGCGGTTGAAATCAAGTCTAAAGTTATGAAATTGTCAATAATAAACTCTTTATGTTGTATAGCTCCCTCTCAAGGTCAGTATATTAATTAAGCTATAAAGCAATATTTCTTGACTGAAATCGACCGATTAGCTATTCCCGTTTGGAAATGATATATCACAACTACATATTCTGAGATGTGCATGGTCGCAGCTACCATTGTACGGCCGTAGGCGCTATTTGAAATTTATTAACATTTACCGGGAGCACCGGTAAATTTTTATATTCCATTAAGTTCTCGAAAGCAGAAGTGTTTTAGGGGCTAAAAATGTGTGTGCTTATAATACATCCACAGGGGAATCCAAATATATCAAAATTGTAAAGAATCACTATCCACCCAATTTTCAAAATTTACCAAAACTTTGTATTACCTTTAAGTAGACATGAAGTACTAACAAATCGAAAAGTTGAAAATTGTTTTTAATGTACTCCCTTGAAAGCATTTCAAAACAGGGTGAAGTTAAGTAAGACAACATTATACAACATTCTGGTCTTTTATGATTTCACTCGTTCTTTCTACCACACTTAATTTCACATATATTTACAACCATTTCACCCTTTAACATTAAAAGGAATCCGAAAGGGTTACTAAAAGCCTCTTTATCTATTGTCCACATACTTCCCTCTGAAATATTTTAAAGGTTTCCTTGCATTTTCTGCAATATCAGGCCTGTAAGCAATTCAAAATGAAAAAACAAAACACAAATGAAAACTAAAGATGAAGTCATGACTATAGAGTGTTAAACACAATATTCAGATGATGATACACATGATTGGTTTGGTAATATGGAAACCAATAAATCAACAAAAATAATACAAAACCACTGGATATAATTGTACCAGTAATTTTTAGATGTGTCCCCATTCATCATGAGCATAAATTGTGAAGAAAGAGGTCCCCCTAATTCCCTTTCTATACACCCGACATAAAACCACAAATGGAGCATGAAAATGGCTTCTGGAAACCATTATGACGATCACGATTTTGCAAGGAGTAGGCGGAGGAGACACTTTGAGTATAGAATGTAATACTTAATTCTGCATGACATGTCTGCTGTCTGGTGATTCTCTAAAACCCTCTTTAATAGATCCATTCATTCACAATGACTGGCTCCTCTCTGATTAGGAACTCAGGCATTAACAAACTTACTTCTCAGTCATGGAAATTCACATCAGATATGGACTACAAAAAACTCTTTAGGACCCGAGATACACCACTTTCTATTTTTCACTAGATTTTTGATCGCCTAATTTTATTAAGATGTCACCCTTTTTTGGTAGTTTGGGTATATGAATATACCATTTCATATGTGTTAAAATCCTCTTCATTTCATTGTTTCTCATCTCTAAAATACATGTTAAATGACATGAATTGAATATCTCCTTATACATGTACGGTATATTGAAGTTGACACCCACAGGTATATTTCAAATCTTGTATGAAGTCCAATTGTTTTTATCTGTTTATCTATATATTTTCTTGCTTTTCTTTGACTAATCTTTTTCAGAGGGGGTATAGAGTTTTCTCCAGTGGTCTTAAACAGAGTCTGTGCCATAATGACCAATGGACAAACAGGGATATATAGTCAGGGTACTTTGTAAATGGATGAAAAAAGCTGCTTGGTAATGAACCAGAGAAACTGTACCCACCCAAATTTCTGTCTTTTGTTTTAAAAAAACCATATAAAAAAGTCAAACGGAGCTTACATTTTGGAACTTGGCAGATCTCTTTTTAAAACCAGCTTATAAACTTAGGGCAAATACTAAAAGGTATTTTGAACATGAAAGAAGAGACAGGCATAAGGTTTCAGTAAGCTTTAAGGATAAAGAGTGATTTGGAGTCAGGATGATACAGGTGGACAACACCCAAGGATTTCTGGACTAAAATAAACATCACATGCAGGATTAAATATTCTACCTTTCTTTATTTTGCACAGAAGAAATTGTACCATGTACTACCACTATTCTACAAAAAGGTGGCAATCAGACAGTTATGCAGAGATTTATCTTGTACATTTTGTATACAATGCTCTTAATATAGTAATAATTTGTGATAAAGATATCTGTTACTTGAAGTGTCAATATTCATAACAATATTTTTTTTAAAAACAAAAATGGCAAAACCCACACAACTTATGCTTGCTGTCAGTCTATTATGATTGACTACATTATGCCTCATAAATTTCTGCTTCATAATGTCCCTTTGTCTTAATCACCTTCTCCGTTGCAACAAACATGATTACACACAAAGACCAGCTTATTGATGATCAATGAAGTATATCTTCCATGGATGAAAGCAGGCATCTACACCCACATTCTATGAGGAGATTTATAATTGCAGAGAGCCAGGAGTGTCAATTATGACAGATATGAGCGCTATACAAGAACCCATTATTATTATTATTATTTAAAGGAAGATTAAAGAGTAAAATGGAGTCAAATTAAAATGTACTCTCCCATAATCAATCCCTTGAGAAAACTGAACTGTCCTTGCTTGCAATATTTACTGTTTAAGGAAATTGTAACAGTTTAAAGTTATTATATATTCTGCAAACACATTTCTTCAACATCATAGAAAGGAAAAATGACAATGGTGAATGACAATGTAATATCTGAGAATGATGGATCCATGAATATAAGTAATTGAATTAATATCAACATTTTCCTGCACTAAGAATCATTTTCACTTAAACTCAGTATTTAAATTCTTCTAATGATTAGGCACTATATGCCCACCTTTATGCATTTTGAAAAAGAAAAACTATTTTATTACTGAGGTGGATATTAGACCTTTAATTTATGATGATTTAGAAATATTGCAGTGCCTCAGTATCGCCTGTCAATTTGACACACATAACAGATATTGAGAGCTGATAAAATAAATAACAATACAAAATAATACAATTCGGTTGACAAGTTCGAGGCAGCACCTTTAGAAATCACACACCTTCTAAACTAAACTCGTCTAAAAATAACCATAATGACCAAACGAAAATTGGGTTGGAATGTCCGGAAGTGCCTTCACAGGCCTTATAGGCTCATGAGTTAATGATGTTTAATTAATACACTGCAATATAGATACTTCTACTTTCCTCTTTTCTTCATGAATTTGCTTCAAATGAGATGATATGAGAGGTAAAATAGAAAATGAACATTATGTGCAGAGAACAGTAAATAGAAGTTCAGTAAAAATGGTGGTTAAGATAAGGAAACTGAACATGAGAAATGTTGATCAGAGGACAGATCATATGAATAGAATGCTAGGAAAGGTGAAATAAGAAGTAAAATAAAAATGCATAAAGCTAGAATATAATAAAAATAACATTAGGTCATGTTAATGGTATAGATGGAAATCAAAGCAGACATTCAAAATGTAGAAAGGCTTCAAAAAGGTACTCCAAATTGCCAATCAACTTTACAAATTCTATGAAAAGAAAACAATAGAGAAATACAACAATTGGATTATAACTCAAACTTGTGAAAATATAAATGACAATGTCAAAATAATTTGAAAAGAAAATCAAAACGGTGTGACCCATTTTTGTTTGTCCTATATTTTATTTTATATTATTTAGGGTAGTATTTTATTCTTTGAGAAACAGTGGTAAATAATTATCTAATTTTTATCACCCTGATTGATCTCACTGTTTACTGATCGTTATCAGCGCTGTTGGGGGTGGTTCCACTCTCTCACCTTGAAAACACAATACCTAGATGAGTTGATAATACAAGCTTTATTAAATCAATGAATTAATATCAAATGAACATATACCATTGACAGGAATCAAATTTAAATGAATACAAGTCGTATATGTTGGAGTGATAATAACATACACCTTGAGTGATTAGATATTGATGGATGTTGCCTGCTGGCATAATCATTCTGATCTATTCCTGATCTATTCCTGCCGAAAAGTGATATTGATATTGTTTGTGAGCACGAGTGAACTCTCTATGAACCATGATGGTGACAGACACGAACGAACACAAATCTGCCCAGTTGGTCGTTTTATTCATTCATTCATTCATTCATTCATTCTCTTTGGCCTCTGATGTGCTTGGTCTATAGTGCCTATCCTTTAAAACCAGCTTGGAGGTATTATCTTACACGAACAGATAAATGCATTATGAATAGAACTGCATGCCTGAGCATCTTGGACCAACTGTGTGTCTTATTATAATGGCAGAGCCGGGTTATGATATATTTGTTTAACACCGTGTAGTAAAAATAGACAAAGCTCTTCATATAATTTTAAACGCAAGGAGGAAAACATTGTTTAAATGACTGGGTTGATATGAGGAAGCCCATTTACTTTCAATCCATCCCAATGTAGACTTCATAAGGCTTACTCCTTTCAGAAGATTCTGTCCTCCCTACGTATGTATGCTAGATATTTAACCAGTTTTTCTTGTCTTGTCCATTGATAGCAGGGCTGGGCTTTTCACTTTGGTCCCGGCATGACTGGTTCTTGACTCATTGGATCTGCAAACAGGAATGAGAATAGAATAAAAATTGAAAAAATAATGAAAATGAAGGATTAAATCAAAAAATAGCCGGAAAGCATGCATATTGTAAAAGCACCAGGAAAAATTAATAGTAACCACTCTGAAGAGAATTCAAGAGATGAGTAATTAGTTGTCACTGTGGATTATTCATATTGGATCCACAAAGAAATTATGTACGGTTGGGAAATATGGCAAATTTAAGAAGTATGATATCAGAAGAAAATGTGCCTAAATTTCGACAGCATTTCAATGTATGTTTCAAAATGGTTATAAAACCTATTTAAGAGTGTCAAATCAAATGCTATACCATTATAATCATCAAGGACCAGTGGCAATAGAATGACATAGCATTTCTAAATTTGTAATAATCTAATGGTTAATCTAGTCAGAAAGTTAAAATATAAGTTTAGAGCATAAGACACTGTATGTATGCAATCAAACTCTTTTATTAAAGACAATCTTCATTTTAATATAGATATAAAAAAAGAAACACACAAATGACAAGCAAATGAAGGAACACGTTACATTGCAACCTGATTGAAAATACTTTTTAAGTGCTCAGTAGAGTCTGTTATTGAGCAGATTAGTGGCAGTATTACTCCGTAAGTGTGGGTGTATAATAAAGTCTTCTAAGAAAAAGTCTTATAAACTTATAACCTCCCTGGAATACAAAGTGAACACGCCTAGTGTAAATCTCATTCATAAGAAGATAGCTTCTATGTACTTCACTGGTTTTCCTTTCACATATTCAATTCTTATGTAAGATAGATTTTTACATCTACAATACCTTAAAGGTGAACATTTACAAACAATCTTTCATATATTTTGATTGTGCACATATCTTTTAAAACAAGCAAATACAAACACTACTCCTGACGATGACAAAAAAAGGCCTTCTCTTTTGAAATACCTTGCATATATTCTATGTCTGTTTTGCAGATGTATATAAAGTATGTGGGCATGAATGATTTCAACACAAAAATTCACAGAGTATTGGCTTCCTTGGCCATTTTGAAACCAAAAACACACTGATCAATATTTTTCACATAATTTATTATGTTAGGGTTAGGGTTACTAGTCCTGGTAAGGGATCAAATTCTGCATAATATCATAACACAAAGTTTAATTTCAAATGTTGTATCACACAGAATGATATATATCATAGAATGCCCTTTAATAATGAAAAGGAATATTCTATTGACTGTATGGTGCAAGACATCCATGATAAAGGAACAGGCTCAACAATGAAATCGATACGGTTATCAGAGGGGAAGGGATGGATGAAAATCAGATTAAAAACAAAGGCAAAAAGCCAAATCATGGAACCATAATCTTGATTGAGGTGAATAGGCCTATATGATTCCTACTCAGGTGTCATGTGACAACCATAGGTTTAGGAGTGTGGTACACCTCCTCTTGGTGGAATTCTAATCAAATTTTATACCCACACTCATTTGATAGTGGTTTGAGATTTCAGATTGATTTCTTGGTAGAACTATAATCTAGTAACCAGGAAGAGAGAAAGAAAGAGGGAGGGAGAGAGAGAGTAGGGGAGGAGGGATGGAGGGAAGAAAGGAAGGGAGAGAGGGAGAGAGAGAGAGAGAGAGAGAGAGAGAGAGAGAGAGAGAAATCTACACATTGTGAGCTGACACAACCATGCAAACATATATCTTTCTTTCATCTGAGTATAAGGCCATTTAAAAAAATATACATGTTTAGCGTCCCCGCCCGCTTCCTTTTTGGGGGCCGCCTCCTATTTTTTGTTATTTGTTATTTTTGATTTTTTTTTTTTTTTTTTTTTTTTTTGAAAATTTTTTTTGAAAATTTTTTTTTTTAAGAAAAAAAACATGAAAAACACTGCTAAAATGGCTCTATTTCTGATTTAAAAAAAAAAAAAAATTGTCGGCGGCCATCTTGAAAAAAAATTGCCCCGACTGTCAGGGAAAATGTACCGAGCGGCCATTTTGAGCGGCCATTTTGAAATAACAAATAACAAATAAAAAGGGCCCCCTCCTTCCTATTTTTCGAAAAAACAGGACGCTAAACATGTTTTTTTTTTTATTTGGCCTAATATGCATTGGAAACATATTCTTGCTAAAAATGGAAACTAACAGGGTAAAAGGAAAATTTGCAAAACAGATGAATTACATGCATGTATGCAATCATAGAGGGTAATACTGTTTATCTGATGATAGAATAGCACATTTTTATGTAATGGATCGAGCCATCGTACTTCAATCTCCTTTATTGGCAAATTAGCAAAATTTAGATAAACAACAGACGGTAATTGAAGAGTCATTGTGAAGATAGTTTTGTGTTACGTGAAACAGGACCCAACAGGAGGTATATCATACATCTCATAATTAGGCAGTGTGTGCATCACGGTTAGGGCAATGAACCTGATAGTCTATTCAGACTAAACATACAGAATGTTTGCTACTACATAATGACGTAATGAAACCTAAACGGATACACTCATTCTTCTACCAAACAGAAGAAACTAAATATTCAACAAAGTGGTAGTAATAGACTTAATTACATTACACCTATTGACTTGGTGCAATGTCACCTTGTTTAAAATGCAAATTTATATTACAATGCAACCTAAGATGCAAATGATTTGATGATGGATGCTGGCTATTGATGTTAAGATTGTTTTGCATGACATTTTATCACGTACATGGAAAGTATCTCTCTTTTGCAATAAGATGCAAACTTAAAAATAAAATAACATCAATTTAAAAAAAAAAAAAAAATCAAGTTTGGTGGAAACTCCGATACTTTGAATGTTAATCATGCAGGTATTTAAACAAGAAAACCTGTTTGGGCTTGAGGTAATGATGTCTCATAAGGTGATAAGAGAAGAGAGGGGTGTGTCTCAATTAAAGAGTGTTCTAAGAAAGGATGTGCTGCAATTGCCAAATTGATTGGATGAGAAGTGATGAGATTATTGAGGGAAGATTGCAATTTGTCACAGGTTAGAAGAGGAAGATGGAGGGAGAGAGATAGAGAGAGAGAAAAATAGAGAAAGAAAGAAAGAGAGAGAGAGAGAGAAATAGAGAAAGAAAGAAAGAGAGAGAGATAGAGAGAGAAAATAGAGAAAGAAAGAAAGAGAGAGAGAGAAAGAGAGATGAATGTATACACTGGTAGATTAAAACATGGGTGTGATGGAGGGAGGGGGGGGGGAACAGAGGTACAAAATCAATAAGATGTAAACTACTTTGGAATCCATGAAACTGTTCATTTCAGCCTTGCCATTATGTGCACTGTTTGACCAGTCTTGCTCCATTTAAAACAAATCAAAATGAAATGAATGAAAAATGTTTGCGTCATATGTATACAGACCAAATAAAAGTGGTTTAGGAATGCATGAACCAAATCAATTCAACCCTGATTAAATCAAGCATAGACATGGTCAACTATTTCATCCAAAGAAATATATTTGATGAGGTTATATGACATAATAACCTAATGACACATCCTTATATGAGTAATGGGATAGGGGGATCTTACCTAGATCTATGGATAACCCTAGGAATATTTATTAGTTTCGTTTGTTTTAACGATGACTCGCTTAACTCATTCTAAAGTGACAAAGTGGGTGTTTACAGTCATTACTTCATGTAAGGTTTATAGGTTCTATTTAGTATGGTAGAATCTAATGAAATACCTCAAGAAAAGTGAAAATACAAGGTTTATTACACTGCTTATCAAATGGTCAATATATTGACAGCAACCCTAAAGCTGTATTATGATGCCAGATATTGGCATTAAATGCTCAAGACTGATTTTGAGGTCGAATTCCAAATCTTTCAAGAAATAAATCTCCTGACACATTAAGCATTGAAGAAAAGCAATCAAAATTAGTGTTCATACATTCACATTTCTTAAGTCTTGTTGAAAGAAACACATTTTCAAATATAAACTTAAACTTAAAACTTAAAAAACCCTAAACATTTCACAAGAACATGGGAGGCAGCAGCTGCAAAAGCATGTAACATTTCACAAGGGGTTCATTCAGTCTTGGGTGAGGTGAATGACCTTAGAATGAGGTCACATTTTAAAGACTGTATAATCATAGGTCCATGGTAACTGGATCCTTGGTGTAATTCAATTGATGATGGTATATGGCTGTCTGAGGGTTTGTAAGGATACTGATAGGGAGGATAAGAAGGGGATGAGGAATAGAGAAAAGATGACAGGGGAAAGAGAATGAATGCACAGTCACAGGTGAAGATTATCATGACAAGAGATAGTTGGGGTTAAAGGGCAAATACACAAGGGGGGGGGGGGGGAGGCAGGCGGGGGAAACGCCATGAAAGAAAAAAGATAAATATGAAGATACAAAAGAGAGGAGAAAAGAGTATGAATACAGATATTGTTTTTGTGAGGAAAGTAAATTAATCATCTTTAATTTGTACTATATGATAAAGGTGTTAACCAATAATTGTTGCATAGTTGTATTTGACTGGTAATAGTACCTAACTTATATATGGACTCATTAATACATCCAAAATCAAGGCATATTCACAAATAGATCAAAGGAAAATATATTTCATATTTAATCTCAAAATACATTAGAAAATTGAATTATTGGTGCTGCAGTAAAGGCCATCGCCTGTTCATATGACTGATCTGTTTCTTGTTTACATTGAAAGTAATCGCTGCTGCATCTGTGTGCCAATGCAAGCAAGATATGATGCTTGATAATGCTTGATAAGTTTGTTGGGAACGGAGACAGCTCTACAAGCAATTTGTTTGATTACGAATCATTCCAGCTGATTTCATGAACACCAAACAGACAAAAATCAATAACAAACCCTACCACCGCAGTGCAAGGAATCCATTATCAAAGATAAATTGTGTGGTTGGCACTGCTGAAAGGCCCGATCCATGCATGAACAATCGCAGAAATTGAATTTGATCAAGAAATTACACAGATATCGCTCGGCTGTAATTTGTTTTCCATTCAGGTGCGTCAACGGAGCGGTAAGGGAGCCGTTCTCAAATGATGCAGCATGGCGTCGTCAAGACCAGGCTTGTCCCGTCATGTCCAGTCAGCTGAGAAAGATGAACACACTAGTAGGTTCCGATTCACAGAATAGAAAGGGGATCATATTATAAAGAAACTAATCTGTCTTTCAATCGTTGGAGAACACCATTTGTAAATGGTGGGAAACACCTAGAGGGAATTATCTCAAATCAATCATAAAATGAGCAACTAAGATTTATGAACTTCCAATTTTTCAAAAGTAATTATAGAAGAACAGGTAAAATATACCGGTAGGCATTCAAATTGTGAAGTATTAAGATCAGAGTTCAGTGTCCTTGAGTATTCATAACTTGCATAAAGAAGACCAACAACAAAAAAACATCTAAAATTTCAAACATACAGTAAGAGTTATCAAGTATGCAAAAGGAACAACTAACATGAAAAAAACTGATCTATTACTGCTATATATTATGTATATGATTCTTTCAATTAATTACACCTATAAAACGAAAATCATTTAAGCTCCAAGTTTATTTTGAAGGAAAACATGGTGGATTTTCTTACTGATATTTTCGTTTCCATTGAATGTTTCATTTCAAGATTTCAGCATGAGAGAAAAAAAATCCAATATAAAATACCATAAAATTATGCTATGTATTTAACACAAATTTAGTTTGTATTCAATCTTGAGTATTAAGCCTATTGAGAAAATAAACATTATCAATGACAAAGTTGCGACATGTTATGCATGCTGTATGCATAATTCATGTTCAGTAATTTTTAGTATGTCTCCCTACTAACTGATTTCTTTAAAAACTAGAATTCCTTCTGATTATGGGCAAATTTTGCCAAATATCTCAACCTAAGTTATATCTCCCCACAGTGATCTGTAACCCTGGCCAGTCATATAGACAACATCATTCAATCCGAGTACAACGACAGGTGATGAATAAAATAAGGGCGGGAAAATTTCATTCAGGAAAAAATAAGGTGCAAGTGAATTAATAAAAATATAAACAAAATAGAAAATAAGAAATATTATATTTACTGATGTCCCTTGATGTGGTTAAAAGACAGCTAGAAGATGGACAGTGAGAAAAACCCATGAGGTGGGGGAGGGTGATGAGAGAGGGTGATGAGGGAACCTGGGTGTTGGGAGACAAGAACTGATAATTGCAATTTTCAGAATAAAATGAAAAATGAAGGGAGGAAATAGAAATGCAGAAAAAGAGGAATATGAACAAGGAAATGTGAGGAAACATACAGGAAGTAACAAGACAAACAGCTTGGTGATAGTGAATATGATGACAATGAAATAAATCAGGGAAATACACTGATGATTCTCAAAAATAGTTATTTAAAAGTAACCAGTAAATTTGCAAGACAGAGAGAAATCTTAAAGCAAACTGATACATTTCAACTTATTGCCTTGACTTCTGGTAGATTTTCACCTTCCTCCTACTATCTCATCATAAACAACTACCTCAAGAAGCCATCTTCAATTTCAGTCTATACCTTGAACTATCTGGCAGCTCAAATAAACAGTTCAAATCAAAATCTGAACACAGGTGTACTCAAGAAAATACATTGACAATCAAATCATGAGGCCCAAGAATATACAAGCCCAAGACAATGATCACCCCACCCCTCCCACACATATATTAGCAAGAATGTTTGAAGCTCTTGTCGCAGGTTAAAAGAGATAAAATGACAAGAGTTTGAGATGCTGTTCAAGATCCAATTTCAGGAAGAGATTGGCCTGCTGAACTATGATGGGTTCCACCCATTCATGATTTCTCCCACAGTGATCTCAATCTCATCATCATGGTCTGATTTATAACATAGTTGAACTTGAAGAGGACCCGCCTATAGGTCTCACGCTAGTCTAGTCTCCAACTTCAGCTGGGATTCTTAAATAATTGTAGAGTATTGGTGGCATTCTGAGGTGTAAGGAAACATAAGGGATCCTGAAAAACAGACAAGTTGTCAATGCTGTCCTTTATTACAGAACTTTTACAAATGTCTCGTTCTTTCAAATAAAAGGACTCTTTTAGAATTACATCAAGTTTCATTGAATCATTTTGTAAAACAAAACATCATTGAGAACAAGTCTGCCATTCAAACAAAGCTGAAAGCTCATATTATACATAGATTTATCTTACTCACATAATCAGACAGAATATTTAAGGTCTGACTGTAAAGACTAACTTTATCAAGTTTGTTTAAAATTAAGTGCATTGGTTAGAAGATACAAACGAGCCACCATAAAAAAAATGATTGCAAAATTGCAAAGGTGAAAATGCGTTCAGGCATTTTATATGGTACCACCATATCCATCTGTTCATAAAGCGACTTGCATCATAAAGTTATATGACAGTATGGAAGAAAGAGAGAATATTGACTGGTACTCTAACAAGGGAGAGGTGAATTGTCAAAGGATTAAGAGTAAAGAGCTTACTTATCAAAAAGATTCATCATAAAAATATATATCAACCATACATGCATGAAATTTCCTTTCTCTCTAGAAAAAAACCAACCTTCTTAAAAAGTATTTAAAAGGTTAAAAATATTGACACACAAAAATATGGGTTGACCTTGACTTTAAGCTGATCTTCAAAATAAAACTTCCCAATGTAGATAGGAATTACATGGTTATCAGATGCAAGAAAACTGATTTGGATTAGATGTAGCTCCTGATCAATACACTAATATTCAACTCTTTCCAGGTTTCTGGTGATGTTTATCTGACTGAACAAAGGCTCAGAACTGCAAAGTGAAGAAGAGTGAATCTATTTTAGCTACATGTAGCTAACAAAGAGTTTCAATCACTAGCTCAAAGTGAATATTAATTTTCTTGATGGAAAAGAAACAAACATTACTCATCATTCTGTAAATGGTTTTATAAAGCATCTATCAATTTTAGACAATCTGAGATGACTTAGATAAATTACTCCATTAATAATCCTAAATGATAACCTATCGGGATCTTTAATTATCACACCTTCTTAATCTAGAACTCCAGATCACAGTAATTGAACACAAATATTTGTTGCCGAAACCATTGAAACCTTAGATTAATGGCAATTGTAATATGCACAAAATTTATCCTTCTTCAGCAAAACATATCATATCTCTGACGGACCTTCCTTTGAAAGGGTTAAACTAAGGTCTTGGTGTACATGTACTATTAATCACCCTTTCTGACAGATTCCAACCATCAAATATTGACCAAAGATTTCCAATATTGTGTTTATATCAGGTGGTCTATGGTGGTTTGAGATTATTTCAGTTTGAATTCCTGGGAGATAGGACAATACTGATCAACAATTATTTAATAGGCATTAATAAAAACTCCATATGGAATTTCTTTGTCATGGTGTGGTCATGTGGTTTTATTATCTGGCTTTGAACTACAGGGTTGTGGCCTTCAATCCAAGGATAATTTATCTGTGGGCATATATTTGAATTTCATATCATTCCCTCATAAATACTTAGTCATGGGACATATTATAACACCAATAATAAATGGTCGTCTTGGAGAGTTTGGGGAAGTAAAACATTTTTGTCCCATAATTCAGATTAAACAAAAAAGGACCATAAGCCTATGAAGGTTTACATAAAAACAACAACAACAAAATTAAAACACTATATTATTCATCTAGCAAAACAACTAAAACTAATATCTGCAAATTAATCACACTGCATAACTTGATCTTGAAGGTTACCATCTCCAGTCCATATTCTTTGAAGTTTCCACAAAATATAAAGTTTGTCAAACGTTGGCATATTCCCCAGGATCGACTGAGCGCGTTTATCTAGGCTTGCCACTAGATATGTACATATCGTACCCCACTATACGATCGTGATTTGCGGGATGTCGCGTTTATCGACCCTTCACGATTCAAAATAAAGGCCTTGTGTCTGCCCAGCTGTTTTGACCCGGGAAGCAGACAGTTTCTCGGAGGTCAACTTCACACGTATGCTTGTACACAACACCTGGGCGGTCCTATTTGTATGTGAGGTTCAAAACAGTTTTGCGTTTATCGATCTCTCAGAAACGTGATTCTGGCTGTATGTCACATTTAAAACGCACCTTTTTGCGTCTTTAGATATGCCCATATCTAAAGACATTTGAAAAAGGCTTTGCGTTTATCTACTTCTAAATTTGCCTGAAAGACGTTTGAGAAACCTGATTCTAGCCAAAAATTTGCTAGATAAACGCAACCTATCTCAGCTGGACTATCTTGTTTGCAGCGATCTGATCTTCCCGCCCATCCACTTTGGCAAGGTCTGAAGCAATTAAAACCCAGTAGATAAACACAGCTTCACATACCTTAGCTCAAAGACATACAAACACCCACACATGGAGAAGGAATTTGTAACTTCATATTTATATCACCTTTATTCGCTCAGGTTGCAGATAAAATCGTGGCTGCTGACTCATAATTTCCAAATATATTCTTCAAAGACATTCCACCTTCAAAGTTTATTCCTAATCCTCATAAAGAAATATTACTTTAATACAATTCCTTTTTTTTATATATTTTATATCTTCATTGTTAAGGCCCGGTCACACAGAGGGGACGCATGGGGAACGCACGGCCAGCGCATTGGAAATTTGCAATTTTGGCCAGTGCGTTGTTGTGCGCCCAACTTTTGTCGTAGCTACAGCGAGCTGACACCGCGTGTTGCTAGCGCGCTGAGCGCATACAGGGCGCATACAGTGCACATACAGACCGTACCCAGAGCGCACATGATAACAACTTCCACGAATGCACAGCGTGTTGCTAGCGCGCTGGACGAATGGTCCACGCATGCACCGCGTTCTACGACGCACGGCCAGCGCATTGGAAATCGGAAAAGGCCGTGTGCCTAACTTTTGTCATGATTTTGGAAAAGCTAGCGAGCTGACACAAAATGCACAGCGTGTAGCTAGCGCGCTGTGCCTATACAGGGCGTGTGCTCCACGTATGTCTGGCGCTGGTCTAGCGCGCTCAACGCACGTCTGGCGTGCCTTTGGCGTGTACATTCATGCGTCGAGCTCCGCGCACACTTTTGAGCATGCTCAAAAAATCCTGACGCACACAGCAAATGACGACGAATGCATAGCGCTGGTCCAGCGTTGGTCCAGCGCGCTCGACGAACGAGTAACGAATGATGACGCACGCCTAGCGAACGACAACGCACTTGCCCAAATTGCAAATTTTCAATGCGCTGGCCGTGCGTCCCCCATGCGTCCCCTCTGTGTGACCGGGCCTTTAGCGTGCTAACTTCAATACTGAATGAGAGCATCAGATCACTTGTTCAATATGTGATCTTTGAACCAGAAATCCTGGGTTGGAAACCAATTAATGGCCTGTATTGCTATCTATGGTTACAAGGGGGGGGGGGGGGGATGAATACAAATTATACCAATAAACCAATATACCAATACTTAAGGTGCAAAAAGGGTTTTACATCAAAATAATTTGTAAGGCTGAATGTGAACAAGTATCCACAATTTCATCATGCTATACTGTTCAAAACCAAGTTTTAAAAAAGATGACATTTATACTACCACATTTTCAGTGAGCCAAAAACTAGCACAGTACTTGTCAAGAGACTACATGATATTATAGACTAAAGGGAATAAAGAAACTAAAGGCATAATAAGATTTTGATAATCGTAATCTTCAAGTACGTGTATGTCAGTGGGTGGGAGAAAACATATGATGAACACTTGCACGCATGCTACACTCCCACACAAATACCTTGCGTGACTACCAGACGTACGTAAATACCCATCAGGAGGGGAATTAAGCAGACAAATAATCGGTGGGAATATGACATGTCAAATACCTCTCCCAAAATCCTTCTCCCCATGTTTCCTTTTCATCGGATCATCAGTATCATTTAATCGTCATAGTAACCCAGCAGGAGTATCCATGACATCACTGATCTAGATACATATAAGAACTGACCTGCATTCTTGGTCTGACGATGAATCTATCTTCTACTCATTTAATTTAGCAAAGTTTTGCTTTCACTGTGAATAATCTTATAAAGGTTTTCAGTTTCACTTGCTGAATGATATCATGAATGGATAAATTGAATTATATCAGTTGAGTTCCCAGATGAGTTTCAGGGGAATTTACTGAAATCTTACCCTGTAAACTTATCTTGAAAATGGCCGGATTCTGACTTCATAGGTTTAGAAACCTGAAATCAGAGAAGAAAACAATTCAGAGGGGGTTATCACTACCATCAGCATTCTAAATGAGACTGTCAGCCTAACTCAAAAACCATGACAATATTTCGCCAAATTTGGGCTTACTAGATCAGATATAGATCATTTCAAATATGATCAGAGTCTATGAAGACATTTTGGGACAAAGAAGTCTTTGATGAGTGAAATAAAGGAAAACTGTTGATGTGCAGTCTAAAAAGAATTGCTGTTCAAGAGATTTAGTGATTTTGTTCTTTAAAAAATTATAATCTTTTTCAAAATTTACTGATTAAAACATAATAATCATACAATATGATAGATACAGTAAATATCAAATTAAAGTATTTACTTTATTGTGTTAATATAAATAAATCAGAAAGAATCATCATATATTATAGGCTATAGATGACGTGGCAATCCTTTGCAAAACAAAACTTCTATTTATGATTTCTATTAATGGACTTTTTCAAGTGTGCAAAACCCCAAAGTCCAAATAATGATCTTCCTGGCAGTCATTTCCTTTAGATTATGAAGGCATTATTAAGTTCAAGTTTAAGTTCAAGTTTATTGTAAACATTCATGAAATATGACGCGGCCATCAGTAAATAAAAATACACATTTCAGAGGTCATAAGCATTACCAACAATGACACAATACATGGAGTACAATGAAAGGTCATTTAAAAGTCATGATAACATTCTGGATTTATAATGTGCACAGTACACATACAATTTCTCTAAGGAATTTACTAACAGGTCATCGTTGGTCATCCAAGTCATGCTTGCCTGCACATAATGTGTGCACATTCTCTACTCCCTGGTGAGTATTCCAGCCAGGTGTAATTTTACAGAAGCTCATCAAGCTGACCAAACCCCAATGACATAATTCACATTCTACTGGATATCCATTTACACCAAACCCCTGGGTGAAGAGAAGCAAACTAGATAAAAGGCCTTGCTTCGAGACGTGAAGTGCCATGCCAGGGCTCGAACCCATGACCCTCACATATTATCCAGTCAGGTATTTAAACCACTAGACTGCGACTCCTCCACACATCATCATACAATAAAACAATCCATCCTTGTCTTCACACATTGCCATGTCTGTTTCAATTCATAAAGCTGTCAAAATGTGAAGGAATGTTACTGACATGAGATATCAACATTTCTGAGCCCCAATTTACATGGACCAAATAGCTTCTGAAGATTAAGATCAGAATGTGAGATGGCTGAATGATAGGGAGGTGTTATGACATTTTTATGCACCAACTGGATCCCCACAACAAATATCATCGATATTGTCTGATCTAATCAGTGTATCTGATGGATATGAGTGGCAATTAGAGGAAGAGACAACTAATGAAAAAAAATAGTAACAAAAGACGGATACATAGATCAGAAAGTGATGAAAAAAGATACAAAGTCAAATAGAAGGACTCTGTAAAAATAGTAACATTACAGATCCATTGGGTATTTTTTAAAGATCCAGAGGGTCTACAGACCTAACACAGGTCCATGGTCTACATATCAATATATGCTATAGGAAAAACAACAAGTTCAGTATACAAGGTGCAACAAACAGAAAGGAAAATAAATGTTTGAAGAAATAACCTCTGCTAAACCATTGTAAAAGTAAATATATTTTAAGTCTTTGCTGTTAAATACGTCTCTCGAAACAGATGCTCTGTTACAGAAAATCCTCAAAGTACAAGTATACAAATAAAGGTTTCATGGAAGTCTGCTGAGAGCCAGAAGGGCATTAATAACTGTGTTTAAAGCCCTTCTGATATTCAGCTGATGATTTCTCAAATCAGAATATCTAAAGAGAAAACCCTGAGGAAGGTGAGAACCATTTGAGTAGGGACTTTGATAATATTAATATGCTAAATACCTGAATCATGTACGAAAATATCACTTTGAATACATTTGATGACCACTACATAACATATTCATTAGATTTAGGAGCTATATGCCATGAGATAGTTAGTAAGGATGAATATTGTTTGCGTGTGACGTATGAACCTATATGTCATCAATGGATTATGAATGGGTATGATGTGGGTGGATAGCGTTGTGGAAATGGGAATAACAGAGTGTGTTACAAACCTGGTATAATACAACTCCATCAGCAGAAAACTATCTGTTGGAGTCTAAAGGGCTGAGTGTCTGAGGAGTCTAGTCAGCCCCTGCCCCTCCCATAAAAACCCAAACAAACAAACAAGTAAAGAAGTAATATGGTCATGTATTATACTATAACCTATGAAAGATATAAGCAAAATACTCAAACATTCTCAACAACCTTCATATCTTCAGCCTCTGCTGACAGTGTTAAAGATAACTTGGATATCATTATAAAAACATTGAAATTTGTATATTTTGTCAAAAACCAAGTCCTTTTGGGTACACATTCAAGATGTAATGAGGTTTTCAGCCATCCACTTACCAGTACTTCAAATCTAAAGACTGAATTATTAATTTTGCCCCCCTCCCAATTATTGATCACAATTCATTCAAGTTAACACTCTATTGAATGAATCTATGAATCAAATATGTATCCAATTACCTACACAATACATGTTTTATGTGGTTCTCCATCAACAACAAATAAGACTGACATCAAACATTTGAATACGTGCAAATCTACTGAAGTAGCACATATTCATGAGTAATTCACTGCTTGTATTTGTAAAACAATGACTAATATAATGAGTCAGAATGGAGCAGAGAGGGTAATCCTGTTAAACGCCCACAAATACAATAAAATGACTGGTGAACCATACAAACCATACCTACAGATATTCAAACACCAATACCACTTCAATCAGCATCTGAACTTTCTTCTTATCACATGCCAAAAGAGCATTATAAATGCACCTTGAATAATTCTACAGGAAAAATGAGAAAAAGAAATGATGTTGCCCCTGGTTAATAAATATAATTATTTGCCCCTAGGGCTAAGAAAACAGACATCTCAATTGTATTTTTAGTATGGTAAGTCATGAATTTGTAGTACTAGCTTGCTAATAGAGTGACTCAGTTATTATGTGTATTTGTAGGTGTGGCGTGGCGTGATGATTTGCGTCTAATCAGGCGAGGTATTGAGCGGAATCGCCACAATTCACCTAATTACTGAATGTGACTCAACGTAGTTGTTGCCATGGAAACTTAGCATCTTTTCATGGAGAATGGAAGGCTTTCTATTGTGTAAGACCTCTAACAGAATCCGACATGTTCAGAAGCATAATTATGATATCAAACTCCAAGGGCAAATCGCAGACAAAAACAAGAAGAGTCTTTTATCAAACAACTGTTCTTAAAGAATGAACCCAGACCCCCAAAACATCTCATTATTTTTTGCCTCCCACTAATGTTTATTTGAATCAGAAAAGGAAAAAATAAGATCCTTTTAATTATATCAATGGAAATGAATACATAAATTTGGTATGAGATGGAACACAACTTCCAATCAGAGAGCAAAATAATTTTTCTGTAACAAGTTTATACATTCCATAGATAACAGCACAGCAATTAGTTATTCCGTTTTGCTTTTGATTATCTACTTGAATGCCTGATCTTTACCTTTAGTTGTGCCCTGATTGTTAATGCGATGATGATACTGAGTAGAGCAGACAAAGATTAATCTGGTCTCACTTGAATCCTATGCTATCTACTAATTACTGGGGATGTTGATCTCATGACCTTACACGCACAGTCACATCTCGTTAATATCAACTATTGTTTGCTCTTCACTCACACCATCCTCTCTCTATCAGGATAATATAACGATGCATACAAGCATACATCAATACAGGATGTTATTGCTATGATAGGCATGATATATTTGGGATCTATGATCAGGATAATATAACGATGCTACAAGCATACATCAATACAGGGTGTTATTGCTATGATAGGCATGATATATTTGGAATCTATGATCATTTCTGTTTAGGTTTAGATAGTACAGTGGTAGCAGTGATAGATTGCTTTCTTACTTTGCTTCTAAGGTTTAAACAAAACTTCTCCTGCTACAATTCCTAGTAAAAATACCCTTTTTTTATCAGGTAGAATCTAATGGAATAATTTTCAGTACTAAATAGTATATAACTGGAATATAATACATGTGTACTGTAAAAACGCAAATATATTTATTAAAAAAAATATACTATGTAGAAAGTATGTTTAAATAAGTTAATCATAATAGGGATGGATGTATAAGACAATCAACAAGTAATTATTTCATATGATGCAACCATGTATATGGTGATTAGAAATGTCCATATTCTAGGAGGATGACTGTCCTTAATTAGTCTATAAAGATCAAGATATTGTCAGGTTTTAATCTCTTGGATAGCAAAGCTACTTAGGACAGAAAAGATTAAACTCAGAACAGAACAGAACAATTTTCTCAATGAGAGGATGCCACACCTTCCAGTCAGTATTGTAGACATATGACTAATAATCTAATGCAGTAACTGAAGCACCATTGCATATACACGAAGATTATTAAATGAAAGAGACATTTTAACTGGATAACAAAAAATGCAGACATGTCTGGATTTCATCATGATAATCAGCTTACCAATGGTTTGTACAACTACTCTACTTTAATACCAACAAACATCATCTTTACATCTTGGTAGATTTTTTAGATAAAGAGCAACCAATATAGCATACCACCCAGAAGTGACAATAATCCTGTTAATTACCAAACGTAAATCCTAAAAACAATCTATTGAGGTGAGATCTTTCCAGGACATGGTCTCCTTAATGGCCGTAAATGACACCTATACATAGCAACCGATTCCTTGGTAACCATGCCAGTGTCTGGAGATGGGCATGGGAGTCAACGCAACTCAAATTGTTTTCAAAACATTGCCAGGGCAACATATGACTAGGGTAATTAAGGCATTTGCTCATTAAGACATAATGTGCAGAATATCACAGGAATAGCTCATTAATGACACCTGTGAGTTGATATTTCGTGTCCGTTAAAGGTATTACAAAGTTTCGGTATGGGGTCATGAATTTGGTTCAAATTAACATATTGGAAGCATATGCGTTCCTACAATATTCATTGATCGTTGTCGCGGTTGAAATCGAGTCTAAAGTTATGAAATTATAAATAATAAACTCTTTACGTTGTATAGCTCCCTCTCAAGTTCAAGATATTAATTTAGCTATGAAACAATGTTTCTTGACTAAAATCGACCGATTAGCCATTCCCGTTTGGAAATTATATATCACAACTACATATTCTGAGATTTTCATGGTCGCAGCTACCATTGTACGACAATAGGCGCTTTTTGAAATTTATCAACATTTACCGGGAGCACCGGTAAATTTTTATATTCAATTTTTCTCGAAAACAGAAATGTTTTAGGGGCTAATTTTTTTAGTGCATATAATACATCCACAGAGGCATCCAAATATATCAAAATTGTAAAGATTCACTATCCACCCAATTTTCAAAATTTCCCAAAACTTTGTATTACCTTTAAGGATGGAATAAATAAACCTATCAGCTATCAATATTAGCTCTTATAGTGCCAGCATCTGTTAATACATATTGACCTTTTTGTTATCACCCACAAAGGAACAAATCTCACTCAACGAATAACAAATTTGAATTATTTGTACAAGAATACAGTGTGTGTTTTTCTTTAAAAAAAAATGAAATCAGAGTACCATGACTTTAAAGTGATAATAATATCCATTTCTCAATATCTCTCTATTCACTCCCATAATCTTCATCTGTTTCTACATCCAATGTGTCTATCTATGTCTTTCTTATTTTCTCTTTAATACCTTCCAATGACTTATGTTACCCCCTCTCTTCCTTTCTGTAACAATGGTATGAAACCTTAAAAAGGCTTAACTATTGAATGAATCTCTGTCTCCGTCTGTCTTTCTCTATCTTAAAGCCTCTGTCTTCTGGCCTCTATCAATAAATATCAAGAGACTTCCGTAAGCTGCTTACTAATGTTCTACTTGTCGTGGCTTATGGGAGATAATCAGTATTTCAACCATTTGTCTGTGGACAAAGACAAAAAAGAAAAAAGAAAAGAGAAAGAGAAAGCTTGAGGGGTATATAGAGATGTGACTCAGAGCAAATGTAACAGATGAAGCACTATATTTGGAGAAGTCATGGGAAAAAAATGTTGGGGAAGGAGGGCTCAGAGATAACTTTGTAAAGTTAATATTTCATCTTTGGATTTCTTGCACGTCTGTATGACCTGTACAAAGTATTTGAAACTTGGTGCCTCTATAAAACTGAGACAGTCTCATGTACTGTGGGACATTACATACATGGTTAGTTGATTTAAAAATAGAAATAAAGATACAATGCAACATTATCTGTAATAGGTATTGCAATGACAAGCAATAGCAAATGGTACAGCTATTTTATTCAAACTCAATAATGGTTCGGCAGGTCACATATCGAGTAAAGACATATGAAATAGATAAATATCAGCAAATAATTCAAACAATCTGTTTGATATCAATGAAACTCATCATATATAGAGTATCATTCATTAACGGAGAGGACTTTTGAATTTCGTGACAGGCAATCAAACAATCAAATGACAACTGTGACCAATTATCAATTAAGAACTACATCCAGTAACAAAGCTAAGAATAGATGTAGTATAAATGATAAGGGATGAAATAATAATGTCTTCCAAACATAACGTGATTGTTACTATGGTAACAGACAAAAGGATGATAAAGAAGATATCTAAAATAGATTCACCTGTGATTAGAAACAAATTGAAAACAGGAAGAGGAATTATAGGCTAGACTTGTAAATAGCTATTGATTAGTGGTTTCAGGAAATTATCAGTCATTCAAACCATTCAACCCCCATTAAAAAACAATCCATCATTAGTCAGAGATTTTAGTTTGAATATGGTTATTTATAATGATGAATATAACTATGGGTAGAATTCTCATCACCATTGTAAATTTATCACCACACAACCTTTTTGTTTAACTCTCATCCAACTCGCATAAATTCATTTGTTATTTATAACAATCAACTTTTTATATTCCCTAAGTCTGCATGCTTTAGATGAGTTTTACAAAAGCATCATCTTCAAAACAGGAAATAATGATTGTACCTTTAAGAAGATTAGAGCTTCAATCCGGAAATCTACTTTTTTTACAAGAGGGATAAGACCTGTCAGAAAATAAATGGTCCAGAATAAACTATAGAACTGCAGTCACTGAGCCATTCACTCCGGTCTGAAAGAGGAACACTCAGAATCCACATGATACTCAGGTGTTTGGCAGAACTACTTTAAAGACACTCGTTTTATTCCACTGTGTGATTTTGTAGGTCTATGTAAAGCGGATTTTAAGATAGTCAAGTAATAAGAATAATGCTTAATGTCCAAAAAAGAGAAAATAATTAATGTTCTATTGTTTGACTCCTCATCTTATGATACTTACAGGATATAACCATTTGAATTTCCACAACAAACAAATACAGCACTACAGACAACTACTAAAACACTACAAGATACACAAGTACAAGGGACTCAAAGTGGTAACTTTTGCAAGTACATCATGTACCTATAGAACCTAATCAGTGATATGAACCATATTTTTGTGTAAAATCAGAATCTTCAAATCCAAAGGAGTATGACAAAAACATATTCGTGATTCGTTCATTACTGGAACCTTTTTAATAGAAACAATTAGGGCTACTAAGTATTTTTAAAATCAATATTGCTGTTACTGATTGCTAGTTTGCTAAAAATTTGAAACACTTAAATAGATTAAATAATGTTTCAATTCATAATTTTGAGCTGCAACAGCTCATGAGTATTCACAACTGTTTGAATTGCTTTTTTATTTCTAAATTTTCATTTAACCTATTAGAACCAAACATCCACAGGGTGCAGCATCTGTAAAAAGTTATCATATTAGCCTGAAGTGTGACAAATTCACTTTTTTCATTCCTATCTGGAATATTGATCTTCACCGATATCCCAACAGGTATATTGAAATTTTCCAAACCATCAACAGCATAACAAAAAAACGATACAGAAAAATGAAGTCATTCTTTGAAGTACTTTTTCTTACAGGAAAAGTTAATCATATCATAACAAATTATGTAATTTGATGTGGATACAATTATGAGGAAATGAAATGGAAGGATTGAACAAAGACGCAAACGGATCATGATCTTTAATGATGGGATGACATGCATGTCTGCCTACCAATCTGCTGTAATCGTTCTAATTCTATGAAAAAGAAGAGCTTTACGAGAAAGGATAATCTGGCCTGTCTCTGGATATATGTAGCTTTAATACAAGGTTTGTTCCAAATGACAGGGTGGCCCTTTCTTCTTGTTAACACAGGCTGAAGGCCATTAAAGGTATATCGGTAATGATACAACCAAATATCTTGGGAAAGTGAAATAGGCAGTAGAAATCTTTCAAATCAAGGTGTATGCATCCATCATTAAACCTAAGCACTCAATAGGAATATACATGTATGTGTGTGCAAAATATGCAAATATGTACATCTTCATTGTGAACATTTTTCCTTCATATTTTGGCGGGGGAAGTGATAATCTAATCATCCATGGGGGAATAGCATTGTCTAGATAGACGGCGCTATACAAATGCCTATTATTATTATTATTTAATGATGGAACCATGTTACTTTTTTATACTTCAGACAAATCTGTCTTTAAAGAAGAAAGAGAGAGAGAGAGAAAGAGAGAGAAAGAGAGAGATACAAGAGAAAGAAAAAGAGAGAAAGAGATAGAAAGAGGGAGAAAGAGAAAGAAAAAGTGAGAAAGAGATAAAGAGAACAAACTGTCCACGTTTAAGAACTAATGATACATTCATCTCACTGAGAAGGAAAAAAACAATCTCTGAAACCCCTTCAATATATTTTCAAACCAACCTTTCATCAACTGCCTTTTATAGTGACTATCCACACAGGGAGACATAGGAGTACAAATCATCTTGTCAAATACATTGTTTAACAAAATAATCCTTCCAAAAGCAAATCACCTAATTTTGTCCACATTGTGGCAGTTTGCTATTCTACTCCGCAGCAGTTATATCCACACACCCCTGGATGTCTGTGAATCACAGATTTCTATTCAAAGCTGTATCAGCATCATTAATTTTGTTGAAAATGGAGACACTAATGGACATATAATTATAGTTATCTTCATGATGTAAGGACAAAAACCTCAATGTAAAAGACATATAATCTCATGATAACTTTCCTGATCTTTCTAAGAAAGATGATGATTCATTCATATAAAATAAGTCAATCTGATGATCATAGGTCATATAAGGTTCACTGATTTGATGACAGTTGTAGTACCATCGCACATTATAGATTAATTATGATGCAATACGATGCAATAAATGACATCTATCTTTCATCAGGATTTCAAAGAATTCAAAAATAAGTCAATTCTTGACAATTTTTGTACATGCAGCTTTTTTTGAGAGGAGGGGGCTTGGTGTATTTACTTCTTTTGCTTCATGATTTAACTGCTGCTTCGTTTGTTTAACTACAAACAATTCTTGTATTAGCATGACGTTAACAAAAATCTTTGTTTATAATTAAGGCAACTTTTGTTTTGTTTTGTGTTCCCCGAAATAAGTTTTATTTCATTCACCATTATTTATAACTCACAAAGTATGATGTACGACAAACCCCCATTTAACTTGTATGCTATCTTGTGATGTGATCTCAGCCATTCAAATTCAATTCATAGATTAGTTGGAAGAATATCAAATTTATCATTTCAATAACAAAAGAATTGCTTTGAATGGGATTCGCAACTGAACCCATTCCTTCAGAGGGAAATAGAAACTGGAAACATTGCTTACACCATGGACCTTCTACACAGAGCTTAATAAGATCTTGAATACACAAATGTGAACGAAAGAGACATCACTGTCATTATCATCATTTGAATAAAAATATTGACATAGAATCGTAGCTGACTTAATCTTCGGAGCAAACAATCTTGAAAGTAAAGGATACTCAACCGCTCTCCCTCCAGACAAATGTCTACGGCTACAAGATATTAACCTCTACTACAAACATGAGGCCCATTTACACATCTCAAACACCATTTTGAAGAAGAAGAAAGAAAGAAAGAAAAAAAATCATTTTTGAAACACTGCAAAGGTGGATTTCCATTTTTTACAATTTTTTTGTTGGCTTGCAGGTAGTTGCTCTGAAATCCCAGTGTTTTGCCAATAGTAGCCATGCAATGCAACTAACTGCCAAACACCAGAATGAGAGAAAAATAAAAAAAATGTTGGTTCCAGTGTAAATGCAGCTATGGAGTTCTTGATCAGGTTTCTTAAATTGTATTGGATGTCAAGGGTGTTCTTCAAGGTTGCCCCTAGCAACATAAGAGATGGTGATGTTGTTTGTCTGTGTTAAGATAAGTTTTCTTGGAATGAATGCTTGTAGAAGTTGCCTCAAGGATCAGGGTACTTGTATCAAGACAAACTAAAGGTTAAGAATCTGTCTTACTTTGTATATAGAGTGTCAAAGAAGTGGATGGGAACAATTGTTTAATGAATTTTGTGCTAAATGATTTACTGGTATAAACAATAAATAACCTATGGACAGAGGTATTATTGCACTCTTGAACTGATTGGTTATGCATGGCAATTACTATTTAGATTTTTCCTAGATCCTACTATGTCAGTCTTAATTTTCAAAGTAACAGTATTTATAAATTTAATTTATTTAATGTTTCGTACAGATGTCTCTCAGAGGTTATTGTTAAGGATAAGGATACAGTTCTACTTGTTGTAGCAAAAAAAATTCTAGACCGACCGAAACCTAAACAAAACAAAACCCTTGAGCGGAAAGAATACAATACTGAAAACAGAAACCAATTGCGAGTAGAGAGAGAGCAAAACTACCATGTAAATAAAATGATCAGTGAAGTACCCAACAGCTGAGAGACAGAGAGTGAGGTGCCTGGATGGAGTGGAGAGGACGAAAAAGATCTATTGTAATGGACTGTGATACATGTATGGCAACCGATTAATCCGTTCTGATGAGATTATCAGTCTTAACAAGCATTCAAATTCAACTTCTAATTCATTTAAGGATGGAGGAGGTATATCAAGGGTGCTATGTGGTAAAGCAAGGATTACAACGGTTAGAATGAGATAATAATCATAATAGTGTTGATTTTTTTTCTCATTCTAATTCCGAAGAATTGAAATGATTTCGAACTGACAAGATGGTGACCTGGCGAGAGGTGAACAAGAAAAGAGTCATGGAGGACCGAGGTGGAGATAGATATAAGGGGAAAGACAGAGAGGAGGAGGGAGGGAGGGAGAGAGGGGGAGTGACAGAGAGAGAGAGAGAGAGAGTGGGAGGAAGGAGGAGGGAGGATGAAGGAAGAGGGAGGGAGCGAGAGACAGAGAGACAGAGAGAATGCATAATACCAGTAAATTAACGGGAAAGGCTAAATTAGTCACACCTTGTACATTACATTTTTTTTTCCCTATCTCATCTGTAAACATCAGAAAATTCTATCATTTTTAACAACTAACACTCAGATAGATGCCATGATCTGTGTGATCTTTCAAACACAAATGAGGTTGGGTACAAAGGGAAACATCCCCCACATTAATATCTAATTCATACAATGGTCTACATTCATTTAAGTCAGATTCCTGAAAATAACTGGGCTATAATTGCTGGCATCGCGTTCCATGGTCAAAACCATGTGAACATATTAATTCTCCTAGATTATCACACCTGATACAAATAGAAAAAATCAAAGTGATACAATGACAACCATTCTAAATTCCTTACAAGTGAGTAATGTAAATGAATAAAGAAATAAATCAAGTGTTATTAATCAATGGAATTTCTCTACATCGTCAACAACAAGCCTCCAGCAATTAATCACAACTCCAAACGAAGGAACAAAGAGAAACATAAGTTTTGATTCCTTGTCTAACACAGAGAGAATTCCGATAGCTATAAAGATTGTTTGCACAATGTGAGAATAAATCCTTTCTTTCTATTTGCCTCACAAATGAACAAGGACACTCAATTATTATAAGATGAAAGGAGGCCGATATAACTCACAATCACAAAGGCAACTCTACTCTCTTTTGCTCTTTTATTAGTTATATCCTTGTCATAGGTGACATTAATTTCAACCACAAATAAGGATATTACAGCAGGCCCTAATCCTTCATGTCTCCAACTGTTTTGACTTTTCCATACTCTTTCTTATAATAAGGATTATTTTGTTTTTCTCAAAATTAACTTGCAACTTTCATTCATTCTTTAATCTAACTGCAAAATTTTACTGAAAAAGAAAACATACATACTTTTGTCCATTGTGATTGTTGTTTAGTATGCTGATTTCAACACTTAACAACTGCAACAAAACACAGTAAAGAAAATACTTTTAAGAATAATTTTTGCCATTTTGGTAAATGTATATGAAAAACTGATAAGAAAAAAAGAACAAAAAGAGGCGAATTGCTTTTTAAGACATGTTTTCTACAAGCACTTTACAACAGATTTTGGCATACTCTTTTTTGAAATATTAAAATGTCAAAGGAGTATTAAAATGCCAACCTAAGAAACAAAACATGTTAATTTTCTTTCAAACCACTATTGAGACTTGGCAAACATTTCCTATTGCAAATTCACATGTTATAATTATCATTAACTAATGACAAAAACATACCCATATTGCTGCTAAAAATAAAGAGTGCTCTTTTGGGATTTAGATTAGTTGGTATGAGCTTGATGAAATATTAGCACTATAGTTTCCAATTCGCTTGGCCTCTTGCCAGCTAGTAATTGAAATTAACAAGTGGGAGATGTGAAAATCTACTTGTTGAAAATACTTGTTTGTGCAATGCACGTGAACATCAGAGATGGTTTGGGGTCAGAATGATGGGGAGAGAATGGATGTTGAAGTAGATTAATATAGGGATTATAATCATGATAAAGATTGAAATGAAGAGTGGGAAAGAGACAAAGTTTAAACAAAAACTTAGGTGATAAACGCAAAGCCTTTTTTAAAGGTCTTTAGATATGGGCATATCTAAAGATGCAAAAAGGTGTGTTTTGAATGTGACATACAGTTTTGAACCCCACATACGAATCGGACCACCCAAGTTAAGGGTTCGGAGGCTAGTGCGCGCCATGCGTTGTGTACAAGCATGTGTGTGTAGTTGACCTCCGAGAAACTGTCTGCTTCCCGGGTCAAAACAGCTGCGCAGACACAAGGACTTTATTTTGAATCGTGAAGAGACGATAAACGCGACATCCCGCAAATCACTTTCGTATAGTGGGGTTCAATAGTGGGGTATGATAGTGGGGTACGATATGTACATATCTAGTGGCAAGACCCAATAAACGCGCCCATATTTAACAATTACACCTCAGTACTGCCAATACACTTGTACATAACCATTTTTCAGAACATTGTTCACTGACCCTCATTGGTGGTTAGCTAAAGAGGGTATTTGCCCTCAATTGTAACAAGAAATAAAAGAAAAGAAAGAGGAAAAAAGAGAGAAAGGGGAAAAGAGGAGGAGAGGAAACGTGCAACATGATAGAACCCCCTCCTACACCCTTCCCCTAGTCTTTGACATTTTTAATTAGTATTTCACTCATTGTAATATCATTATCAGTGCTCCTCTCATCATTGATTGTACCCTCGCCTATGCAACCAACGCCATAGACCCTGTTTGCGGTGTACAACATCCACCCCCTTAATTCATCACCACAGAAACGGAAATGGGATCAGTGCAGCCATTATTACAATAAAACAACTGTCACATTGACCAACAGAAATTCTTAAGATAGTTTGGATACCATTGGGTTGGAGGATACAGAGCCTTAGAGGAACACTCAATAAGTATCGGGTCAGATCTACATCACCATGTGCTATTGTCATCGGCAGAAGTCACAAAGTACATGTGTCGGGTGCATCATGAGGGATAAACCTAGAAAGCAGTGGGATGAAACACGTGAGGGATTTTCTCCACACCTCCACATATCACCAATTCTGGATTTGTTAAAAAGATTTTAAAGTTCTTCATGAGATCAAGTATAGTAATGAGTTTCAAGAGTTCTTTAAAACTATGGTATTTGCTACTCAAGCAAGTTTGTTTATTCTTTTTTTATTAAGAAGAGGTATTTCAACATCACACTTGATGTAGGAGTATAATTGGTTACTCATTAAGAGATGCTAGGATGGACATGGTATATGAAATAGAGGGAGCACACAACAGAGAGAGAGAGAGAGAGAGAGAGAGGGAGCGAGAAAGAGAGAAAGAGATAAAGTTAGGGGGGCCATGAAAATTGAGAGAGGAGGAAAAAGAAAGAGAACAAGAGTAAGTACAAGAAAGAAAAATAGGACTAGATATAGAATGTGAGAAAACATGAGCAAGCAAGATGAGAGAGAGAGAGAGAGAGAGGGGGGGACAGAGAGAGAGAGAGAGAGAGAGAGAGAGATAGAGAGAGAGAGAGAGAGAGAGAGACAGACAGAGACAGAGAGACAGAAAGAGAAAGAGAGAGAGAGAGAGAGAGATAGAGAGAGAGAGAGAGAGGGGGGGAGAGCTATCTAAAGTAGATTGTAATCTAGTCACTGAATCAGGTCATAATTTCCTGCAGGGTACTAAATTGATTTTACCAAACGACACTTGATCGGCAGGCACTATAAGAACTCACAAATACTTGGACATTCAATTCAGCACGGCGTACAATCAAATAAAAAACAGAAAGGTGAAATGATTTCCATCATGCTGTGTGTGGTGTGGACTGAGCATGAAAGCTCATCTGATGGTGAGATCCTAGGATTCCTAGCAATAGACGAGTATTGTTTCATATTCACACCCTTTGGGTCTGAAACTTGTCTCAGAGATATTCATAGACAGGTTTGGGATAGAAGGTCATTTAAATATTGACATCCAATGCATCCCTGCTTTCCAAAATGAATTCAGGCAGTCTCTGCTTTAGATCTGTTCTGTTAAATGCAAGGTGTATCAAATAATTATTGTTGGGGTGTTTGTTTGGCATTGTGCAACATGATATTCATAATCAGTATAGGTTAATGGCTCATTAACAATGAGCATGATCTAAATTGTCATATATTGTATGTTCTTTTAGAAAAAAAAGACAAGTCTTATTTCAAGTAAGTTGAAAAATGAACAGCCTACATACACATTCATACTAATCAAGTCTGTGTTTAATATCTTTGATGGACAGCCGACACCTAAAAAGTCAACGTATCTGTTCGGAATGTTTAAACATATTGATGAAGGTTAGAGATAAAAGTTTTATTTATTCAATTCTTTATCAGCTTTCCATGCACTAGTAATTCACGCTGCCAATCTCTTGGCTTTCGCATTTGATAATGATATATGTTTTTTTTTTTTCAGAGTTTAAACGGGAAAAATGTAGAGAAATGGAAAACAATGTGTAGGCAAATTCGTCCTTGTTTTCACGAAGTGACGGTAGTGAGGAAAATCGTAACGCAAAGTGAATGCAATTTTGTTTCACTACCGTCACTTCGTGAAAACAGCGACGAATTGATAACCCCTCTCTAACCCACCACCCTCCCCCACTCTGGGACCTCATTTATTCGCATTTCATTAACTAAGTAAGGCTAATGACTCCAAATGATGACACTAGTGCCTCCTCTTCGGCTGAACCCAAACTATACAACTGAACGAGACCATGGGTACCTTTCATTTGGACATGAGATGAAGAAAGGTGAAAGAGATAATTAGGTATATGACCTTCTATGGGAAAGTCCATTAGGCAAGTGATGAGAGACGTGCAGTCATTGCTATTCCTTAGCTCACACAATCTTGGTAGGAGACAGACGTTAGAACTAATTAACCTTTGTCCTTTAGGATATATCTCTTAAGATTTAGCCCTTAAAGAAATCACATTTTCTCCTTTAAGATTATTTAATTATCATCATGGATGAGTTGTTGTTCCAAGTCAACAATTCTCCTGTATTTGTGGGAATGATGTCTATTGAAATTCTTTGACAATGGAAGCTTCTTAAATCAAAGATTAAGAATCATCTTAAAAAACCTTACCAATAATGTCCATAATCTCTTCTCTTGATATTGAACCTAATGAAAATACAAGAGAGTAATTTATCCAGAGAATCCATACAAGGATAAGAGTTACCTCAAGGACTTATTTCCTAAGATGGTTATTTAGTGTCCTCAGACTCCTCACCTCCCCTCGTATAGCATGCCTAGATAAACGCGTGGTATGTCCCCTGATGTGCAGTAAGTCTACTTGAAGAATACCTACTCTCAAGCCATAATCTTATGACGTATGACAAATGACGTATACCTTATATGAAAGTTTCGGGCATCATCTTCCCACACACACTCATCTTAAAAATCAAACTTTTTCTTCAAAGAATAATATGTTGATAAACGTGAGGTATGTCCCCTGATGTGCAGTAAGTCTACTTGAAGAATACCTACTCTCAAGCCATAATCTTATGACGTATGACAAATGACGTATACCCAACATAAATGTTTTGGGATCATCTTCCCACACACTCATCTTGAAAAACAAACTTTTTCTTCAAGAAATTGCAGTCCATGAGCAGTAATGACCCGATCTACAATAGTTAGAAGATACAATTCTTTATGTCACTTTTTTTTTTAAAGCAAAATCCTTAAAATTCATGGTGTGTAAAGATTTTGCAATGATTAGGAAAGCAGGTCACAAGCACGGATTTTACCTCAATCACATCACCTAATTTCTCCAATTTGGCACAAATCTTGATTCTGCAGCAGCTTAAAATCTTCCTATTAATCAAACATAAGAGATATGAAACAGACTTTAGGCATAATGCTAACGTGGCTCAATAACAACACTTTAAATTTTGGATTTTATCTCCAGTCTGTTAATAAAGGTAATTAGAGATTAGGTTATACAAATCTTGCTGATTTAGTTTACCGGGTGAGTGGAGATATAACATCCGGTAATACGTCTGAAGGAGAAGCCTATAACACGACAGTTGGTCTGAGCACACTTGTTGCCACAGTCGGGGGCTAATCATTGGAAATCTAACAAGATGTCTGTCTGGAGCCAAAATGGCATTATGGTATCTCATATTTTATAAGACAGAATCTTCTACTTCTTGGCAGATGGAGAGATGCTTTCACACTCATCAGAGTTTAATTCTGAAAAAAAAGAAGATTTTTGTATCTTGTCTTGATGTGAAAGTCAGTCTACAAATTGAATCTATACATCTAAAACAATGGTTTGCATATAATGTGTGAATTAATCATATGATAATATGATAATCCAGAAGTGAATGATAGCCAATCAAAAGACAATACATGTTTTCTTGGCTGTGTAAATAACAAACATCACATCCAACTTCAGGATCTAGTAAAGTTCCATCAAGTGTTCCCTTCACAGTGTTGCAAACTGCAGCCAGCAACAAAAGAGGCAAAACAAATATTTCAAGGTTTTTATCAAGTTCATTTTGACATCTTACAAACAGAAGCACAATAATGAACATGGGAAAAAACGTGTCAACAACCAGCTACAAATTAGACCTCATAAAAGTTCAAGGTCTCAAAGAAGTTGGAAAATGTCATCTAACAACCAGCAACAAATCAAACAAACTTGAAAGTTTAAGGTCTCTAAAATGTCATGATCTCTAAGATGTTAAAGGTCTCTAAAATGTCACGATCTCTAAAACGTTAAAGGTCTCAGAAAAGTGGATGTATTTCAGAGTTTGTCAAAATATCAACTTAAAGCCAGCAACAACTAAAACAGAACAAAATATCAAGGATCGTAAGAAGTTGAAACATTCACCAAACCACCAGCAAAAGGTGATGTGAAAGTTATTAGGTCCGGAAGTGAAAATGCTCACTCTCTTACAACCAGAAACCCAAACAATGGCATAGATATTTTTAATAGCAAATACAGTACAGTGTTGAACACTTATCATATTTTGTGCTGCACAAAATGAGGTTGATATGTTGCAAAGTGATCAAATTAAAGATACACCAAATCTTACCTTTGAGGAGAACCAGGAAGGCTTTAACTCAATATACAATTCTTCTGTCTTGTCTGAATTAAATGTAAGTAAATTTTAAAAGTTTGTGTCAATAGAACCACACAGTGAATGTTTTATCATCAGGAATTCCACAAATATCATCGGTGAACATACACATGCTTATATGGATAACAAGTATGAGGAACAAGAATCCACTTGAATGAGAAGACAACTAAAGTTACTTATCATTCTACACCAGCTTGTGATACACAGTGGGTGGGGAACATAATGTTGAATGTTACTTCAATGTCACTGCTACCATCAATAATATAACATTACTACCTACTGCTTGATGTAAGTACATTATCTGTTAAGAGCCAGAAGGATGGTAACTGTCATCAATGATAGACCATTAAGTCTTTCTGATTCTCAACAGACAACACGCGATAGTTATTTCAAGGTTAGGCCTACTGCTAGCATTGATAAGATGACCTTATTACCTACTGTTCGTGAAATTAATCCAAATGAAATAGTTATGTCAAGGTTGGCCTACTTCTCACTTCTGGTAAATAACATTGTCTATTGTTGTCTATTGCAACAAATACAGGTTTCACACACAACTGACATGAAATACTTTATAAAAAGTTTTCAACTTCCTTGATTATTGACATAATTTCATCTGAATACAGAGTGAGTAGTCCAAGTAACATTACAAAGTGAAGGATATCATCTAAAGAAGGTGAAATAGAAAGGTTACAACTGAAAAGCTAAAGCATCAAAATAGAAATTGTATGATCTATGCATTATCTGGAGAGCAGCTGGATAACTGCATGGGAAGTATATTCCTTGCTATTCAAATGCATGTTTACTAAATGCAGTAATGAGCTCACAGTTATTTCACAATAAGGCCACATATTGTCATTGCTAGTAATGACTTCACTACCTGCATCTCCCAAGAGCTAGAATGGTATTAACTCATTTAATATCATTAAGATATTCCTTCTTGCTCTCAGTAGGCAATGGTTATTTGTGTGTGTTCGGAGCCAGAAGGATGTAGACTGTGTATACGAAAAAATGATTTTAATAATAGCTATACTATTACATAATGTGAAAAGGGAGAATGCAGTAAAATTTTTAAAAAAAGATAAAAACAAGGAGAGGGAGTCTAAAATGCACAACTAGTATAAATCAGGTAATATATCACAATAGTGGTGATCTTTATAATGATACCAATGACGTTGATGATGATACCGGTAGTTGTGATGAAATTCAAAGTAATGATAATACTGATATTGATGATGATGATGTTGGTGATAGTAGTTGTGGTAGTGGTACTGTGGTGATGATGCTTCTGCTGCTGCTGATGATGTTAGTGATGGTGATGATGATGACAGCGCTTATTACCCAACAATGGTATCACTATGATCTACTAATCACAGTAGACTTCCTGCATTTCATGAAGCTAATTAATGAGATGACTTTTAAACGAGTTGAAATGACGCGGGGAAAGAGATTACAGGACGATGCCACTGTCACGACTCGCATAGCAAGGTCCCAAAGAGAGCACGCATGATTAAAACCTAATGATCATTAACGAGAGAGAGGGGACATGCAGGTTAATTAATGATTACAAGAAAGCCAGAAAATGCTCTAATGCACAAGCCCTGTCCTAGGTATTCTTTAAACCAGTATTGTAATTCACTATCCATTGTAATGATCATAAAACATTATAATGAAATGAATTCAACTGCAATGACCTATCAGAACATATGGTCTTTCTATAAAGGTGAACTAGGGGTTGTTTCACAAAGATCCTAAGTTGAACTAATCTCTAAGTTGGACTTAACAATTATGGAAAGCCGTTAGCATCATTGAAAATATTTTGTAAAAGTTATTTCAAGAGGCATAAAGTGTTGATTCAAATCATTCATATTTTCTATTATCAAGGAGATTTCATGTTCTTGATGTGGAATTTATGAAAAGTCTAAAATATTTCAATTTTTGCTTTTGGAAATATTTAATTTTAAGGCTACTAATGGCTCTCCATAATTGTTAAGTCCAACTTAGAGTTAAGTTCGACTTAAGGTCTTTGTGAAACACCCCCCGGGTTAGACTGATATCTCTAGAAGATATGAAAGTATTGTCATAGCTTTTATCAAAGAATATTCAAAGTAACAATAAATTTGAAACAATAGTTTTCTATGTGTGGTAAGGTCTTGTGTACAGAAATGCAATGGCATTAGTTGTGTGGTAAGTCGTTGTTTTGTGGTTGATTCAATGTTAATATGATGGTGGTATATGTGTGATGGTGTCACTGTCAAATCACACCATTAATCTTTCCAATAACATAAAACCCACAGCCTCATAACCCCTAGATAATATGAAACATACTTGGGAGAAAAATGTAAGTGGCTGTGGTTTGGCAAATGTGAAGATGAACCAAAAAAAAAAAACCTATGGTTTTATAAATTATAACTACAATAAGACAGATGCAAAGGGAATCCTGAACATGTATAATGATATGGATGTGTGATATTCAATAAATGCATTTAATGGTATTTTCTTGAAGATACAAAAGCAGGTTTTATAATTCCTCAACTTCCAGAATCACAAGATGGGTCTTGAAATGTACGGTATAGGCAGATATAATATACCGTGCTCAGGCAGAGAGATGGAGGTTCATTAAGCTATTCGGCAGACCCCCCTGGGGGGAACTTAATAGGAGGATGTCTGATCTTATTAGAGATGGGAGCAGATGTCACAAAGATCTCTGTCAAAATATAGAGACCTAGGCAGTCAGGAGATAATGAAGCTAGGTTGATGGTCACCATGCATACACACATATGGGACTGTTAAGATTCCTCTACAAATAGCTAGTATATATCTGGAATACAGACAATATCCCGTGAATGATATTGGAATAACTGAAAGCATATTTCAGGATGGTGAATATGTTTTAACAACAGAAATATATTTCTGACGCTGAATTTAAAAAAAATGCATGTTTCTGAACATATATAGCTATGTCTACAATATTCCCCATAACTTGGAGAATATGGATGATATGCACATAAATTATCAATTTTGAAATGGGAAAAACCCATGATATCTGTTCAACTGCACACACACAGACAAAAAACTCCACCCCCCCCCCCCCCCCCTGCAAACAAAAATAAAACATGAAGGTAATAATGTGTGATGGGTTATGTGACAAGGAATATGTGGAACATGAGATTTAAAAACAGCTAGTGCATGAAAAACTGATAAAATCCATATGCCATTGTTGCTGAATAGAGAAAAAAATAAGAAGGAGGGGTTACTCTTGCCAAGTACAAGTTCTGTTACTTTATAGACTTTTTGTTATTTTGCGTAGGCTGCCTGACATTGACAATGATTCATGTCGTAGAAACTAAATTGACCTTGCTGCTCCTCGGCACATGAGGTCAATTTGGTTACATTTCCCATTTCCTCCACTTTGACAATAATATTCTAGTCTCCTTTTGAGCCATTTTTACATGGTTTCTTCTCTAAATACTTTCCTTGACATGCCCTGAGGAATAAAGATGTGTGCTTCCTCCTTGGACAGATTGGTGGTCTTAAACAATGAGGTCCAACATCAAATTGTTGAATTATTAAATAATCCTAAACATATCACTTGCATACATCTACATCTATAAGCCTTGAGTTCCTTGAAGATATGAACTGTTGTGGAGCTGTAAATACTAAGGCACCAAGGCACCAACTTGTAAACTGTAACATTTGAATAGCTCTAAACTATGAGAAGTGAGATTTGATACAATTTATAGCATGCTCCCATTAAAGTTGTGACCCTATAGCTTACGGATTAAATGTAAAAGTCATGTCAAATGTATATCAAATTATATAGTATTACCATTTTCGTTGTCAATCAACATAGTAACACTCCTATTTTCAAATTGTCTCTAACATGTATATCATGAAATGATACCATACTGAACCAGTTTTGCACAATAAATGAACAATGTTTTGGTTAATTTAAACATGCAAGTGGACTGAAAATAACTTTCATTCTAAAATACACAATATAAAAGGTTAACATTACAGTATATGATAAGATTTCTTGATATGGTGCCACCCAAGTTTGTTGGAAAAGCAAAAGTATGTACAGAGCATATAAACCTAATTTTGGTTCCACTTTGACAATAAAATACTGAAGTTGTGAGAAAGCAATGGAGAAATTAAATCTTAAAGAAAAACTTATGATAACACGGAAAGAAAGTCAGTAGTTTCCCAGCAGGCTAGCAGGGCCAATTATCCGAAATAAAAAGAAGTACACACCCTTTTATGGCACCGCTCCAAATCTTTGGAATAACCTACCACTATAGACATAAGAAAAGCCTCATCTGTTGCTGTCTTCAAAGTTTTGTTGAAGACGCACTTGTTTTCAAGAGCTTTTTAACAGTCTTTTATTGTGTGTCTGTAAAGTAGCACTGTCAAGAGTTTTGTTTTCATTACAGTGCACTAAAGAATATTGTATAGTATTTGCGCTATATAAATTGATCTAATTTATTGATATTATTATTGTTATTTATGGCATTGCAATCATATTTTTTATAGGGTGTGATCGAAGTCACTGCATTTTATCTGACTAAATAGAAATAAATAGGCTACTGGAAGTCATATAAAGCATGAACTGACTGGATACATGCATGGCAATGGGTTTTGATGATCTCAAAATACACCTAGCCTAGTTTAATGGTAATATGCCATTCAAACTTAATTATTAAAGTCATTGTATTCATAGAAGGCAAGTGCTAAGAACATTGAAAACATATCACGTAATTCATTTGATATAAATATATCACATTCTCAGTTGCTTTATCATAAGACAGTTCAATATTTTTTGACAACTTATTCAGGTGCACATTTCCAACATATGAAACAAAACCAAAAATAGTTAATACAGTTCTAATCTTCAAAACAATTTGTTATGTCTCTTTTTGTCTCGTGTCTACTTCCCTAAATCCTTTCCATTCCATCTTGTCTGGTGTTTTTTCATAGTGTTGTCTCTCTCTCTCTAGGCGTGTCTGCACTATCTCGAGATTGCCAAATATCCAGCTATTTGAATTATCCCGATCGCAAACTATCCAGCTTATTTGCGTCTTCATTAGACCGAAGTAGCAAATTAGCTGGATAGTTGGTCGGGATAATATCCCAAGATATCTCGGTCTAGTTTGCGGTTTTCCGTGTTTACTCGAGGTCAGTGGTTGCGAGGTCAGCGCTGAGCGGTATAGATCGCATGTGCGAACCGGAAATCGTTGTGCATGATGGGATCGGGATAATTGACTCCGTACTTCGGTCTAATGAAGACGGTCGCAAACTATCCCGCTAGTTCGAAAATAGAAGGATATTTTGCAAACTAGACCGAGATATCTTGGGATATTATCCCGACCAACTATCCAGCTAATTTGCCACTTCGGTCTAATGAAGACGCAAATAGCTGGATAGTTTCGATCGGGATAGTTCAAAATAGCTGGATATTTGGCAATCTCGAGATAGTGCAGACACGCCTTCTATCTCTCTCTATACCATCTATCATTCCCTCCCCCATCTTGTATCTATTGAAGGCCCGCACAGTGAGATACAAATTGGCAAATTTCACGCTGTCCCTTAAAACAGGTGTGCCAGTGAGGACAAACAAGATTCAATCAATATGTTTTTATTCCGTCTGCATTGCTAGGCAGGAAAACTAGTCAAAATATAATCCAGGAGATTGGAATTTACTGAGCTATGGATAGGGTAATGAAACATAGTTTCTAAAGGCGTGTCTGCACTATCTCGAGATTGCCAAATATCCAGCTATTTGAACTATCCCGATCGCAAACTATCCAGCTATTTGCGTCTTCATTAGACCGAAGTAGCAAATTAGCTGGATAGTTGGTCGGGATCCCAAGATATCTCGGTCTAGTTTGCAAAATATCCCACTATTTCCCAACTAGCGGGATAGTTTGCGACCGTCTTCATTAGACCGAAGTACGGAGTCAAATATCCCGATCCCATCATGCACAACGATTTCCGGTTTTCCTCGCACAGTATGCGATCTATACCGCTCAGCGCACTGACCTCGCCGCGCTAGTACAACTAGTAAACACTGAAAACCGCAAAACCGCAAACTAGACCGAGATATCTTGGGATATTATCCCGACCAACTATCCAGCTAATTTGCTACTTCGTTCTAATGAAGACGCAAATAAGCTGGATAGTTTGCGATCGGGATAATTCAAATAGCTGGATATTTGGCAATCTCGAGATAGTGCAGACACGCCTTATGAGGAGTGGCCGGGTGGAACGTGGAGAGAGACAGACAAGGCAAGAAAAGACAGGAGTGGAGAGAAAGTAGACAGCTGGAGAAAAGGAAAAGACGGGGAAGGGGAGAAGCAGAGAAAGAGAGATAGATGTATGGAAAGAGAGAAGAAAAGAGTGAGAGGGAGAGAGGGAGAGAGAAGGAGAGGGGGAAAAGGGGGGGGGGGTGAAACAAGATGGAGATAAAGAGTTACAGACAGAAAGAGAAAGAATGACCACACATTGAGGACAGGTAGGAAATGAAACAGAAAGGTAAATTGAAAAAGAAAGAGAGTACCAAAAAAACAAAATGTTTACCCCCTTTTTTTCACAATAGTGAATACATTTTTTGTGTGTGTTCATTCTTTTGGGGTAGAATGCAATCAAGCTATCCCATATCGCAGTTGACAGGAAAATGGAAAACTGTACAAAACCTTGTAAACAAACGTTTTGAATTACAGTTTCTGACAATTTTCGCACTATAAATAGTAGAATATATTGATTTGCTATAATAAACTGGAGGTCCTGTTGCATTATCCAGACAGCAAAACATATCATGATCAGTTGAAATAGAAAAAGAAATCAATACAAATTGAGATTGGAGAGAACAGGCTTCTTGTGGTTCAAGGATACTCTACCCAAGAAGGGTTGCATCCGTATAATAAAAATCATATCTGAGACATTATTGCTCATTAGGTATCTGTCTCTGTATCTAGCGAGTAGTGCCCATCAATGTTCATTACTAAACAAAACAAAACAAAACAAATAAACACACAGAAATATAAAACAGTAAAAAATATTAAAAGTTATAAACATGATTCATCATTTGCTGTGTGTTAGCTGTAACTCTTCATTTTCGAGTTCTAAATAAAATAGGGCACTAACTAAAAATTCTTGAACTTAGAAAACTGTTCATTACTTCAGATTTTTAAACTCTAAATGGGTCTCCTTTGGTAAAAAAATAAATCTAGCAATGTGAAAAAATAGAGTTCAAAAGGTTATAAGTTCTGTGCATGAAGTTAAAGAATAGTTCTGACTGCTACATTCCATTTAGGTCACATAATACCAGTGCATGTTTCTCAGAGTTCAGCTATGAATAGTTGTGACATGTACTCACAGGGGATGCTCAAAATAATCCCAGTGTTAGGAAACGAAGCACATGAGACGACTGATCAAACATTAATGTCCTCACGAAACTAAAACAAAGAATATCTGTCATGTGAAGTCATGTGTCATATGTATCTCACTTCTTTTTCACTACCCTGCTTGGTCCTCCCTCTCCCTCCTCCCTCTTTCTCTCTCCCTCTCTCTCTCTCTCTATATATATATCTCATTCTTTTAATTCTCTTTCACACATTTTCCTTCATCTGATTATTAATCTCATATTCGATATCACCTCTCTACTTCTTCTTTCTCCTCGATGGTTTCAGAGTGTCTGACATCCTAATTCTTCCTCATTCCACTCCTCAAAATAAAAATATTGTGTTTTCCCATTCCACCCTCTCCCTCATCTTTTTCTGATAGTTTTCAAAGAAGTTTCTGAGCATATTTGTTGCTGTTTCAGCAAATAATTTAAAGCGGCCTTGTTTTTGTAAGGTTGAAATTTTTAGCTGAGAAAAATGTACTTCAATATATTGTTATGACACAGTGCACAATCATTCCTCTATTGGTCTCTCCCCCTCTTTATACCTCTTTCTCTTTAATTTTCACTGACAACCACAAACCACTGACAATGTTATGCTTTCATTTTTCTTATAGAAAAAAAAAATCCAGTTTGGATCTATAGCTCATAATATTAATAATTCTGGTTTTTTAGCTACCATCATAAATTCCATCAAGGCCTTTGCTTTATATACTGGTAGTCACATGCTTTATCTATGTAAAGGAATATTCATATATTGGTGATCTAACAACACAGGTAGTATACTGAACATCATCATTCAAATGTAAACATCAGTCACATAAAGTTTTACGCATACTGGTAACTAATAATTCTGTTCATGTGATGCACGACAAATACTTCCTTTTCTTAAACCTAAGTCAATTTCACAAAAATCAGTAGAGAAATGACAAAACAAAGACAAACATTATTTGAAATATTTCTATTTAGATCAATATGAATTCATGACCACTGCTATCATACAACAAGAGGTTTTTGTTGTCCTGTGTTTGTTTTATTTTTTTCTTAACATTTACATCTTAAAGGGCTATAATTTCATTTTTTTTCTTTCGCCGGATACCCTTTGCCGTCTGAACCTGGTGAATTAAAGACATCTTTTCGGCACCTTTCTTGAAATGCCAACAATCATAACTGATTGTAACTCATACCATTCAATACAAATGCACCCAACATCTATACACCGATATAGTCTCATGTAATCGATTGTGCAACAGTATCATCTGCATGCAAGACCCATTGTAATCATTGGTGTGATAATAGACGCTTTAAAACGTCAAGGCAGGGGTGAGGGGGAGTTCATACATGATAACTCACACACATGAATAGATATATTTTAGAAAACAAATGAGATTGACGTAGTATACTAATGCACATGTCACTTGAGGCGGGCATTTTCAAAGAAGGATGGTGTTAGTTTTGGAAGCTTTTTGCCCACCAGCTGCGATAGTATTGTGGTTTCCTATCCATAGAGAAGAGCAAAAATACATGAGGTTGAGATTTTAATGCCTGTTATTTTATACCCAGCTTGGTTATGAGATTTAAATTAACTGTTTGTGATCAACCAAGCTTGATGGAAAACCCTGAGTTGTGCAGCTGTTAACATACTGATTCATTCATGATTAATACATGATTCATGATTCATTAATTAAATACATGGCAAATTATTCAAGATTAGCAAGTAAAAAGATGGTTACTAGAGACAACCCTGAACAGTGCAGTTTTGTTGTTACTAAAATAATAGTTGAAAATATACTTTAGTACATGAAAAATTCACATCTTCCTTCTAAATATGTTTACATCTACTTAAGATAGAGATACGCAAAGCTCTGATGATTTTAGTAGGAACATATGATATTTTGGAAAAAAGGAAAATAAAACAGATTTCAACTCTCCATTCCTAATGAAACAAGTCAATATAAAGTTGGCCTCTGCAGATACAAATAAAATTCAACTAAAAGTTCAACTAATACAAGCTAGCGTAAATTGTTTGATTTAGAAATCATCTCAATCAAAATGCTCCCAATATCCTCACCATTTCTGGCTACATTTATATCCACTATACATTTAAATTCATACATCAATTTCAACAGAGGCATAATATACTTATAGTTATACTTCCAGTATGCTGAGAACATTCCTATACTCCACCACAAAAAAATCACTACAACACATCCCGTACCACTACAGAATCTCTCTAGTGAAGTAGGAACATTCTTCTCACCTGAACATTTCCTAATCAAAATAAAATGGAGGGTACATGTGTTTTAACAACCGGATAATGACTGTGAATTGTTTAATTCATTTCATCTGTCAAACAGAGTGCATTGGGGGCTGAATTATAATCAGATAAATGCTTACCATAATGGAAAACATGAATAACTGTCATGACTGTAATCTACAGTCCGGAGTGAATTTAATAGACAAGAATGTTGATTTCATTGCCATGACACAGAGGATTCAGAAGATTTTTCTTCTGACTTTATCATCAATATAATAGAGGTTTCTCTCTCTCTCTCTATCTCAGTTTTCTTTCACTCCTTCGCCCCCACCCACCTCGTCCCTCTCTCTCTCTCTCTCTCTTTCTCTTTTATGTTCAAATTATTACTGAAATTGTTCAATGTGATTTATATAAGAAGGGGCCATACTAAGCTTATCCAAAAAGATATAACATCACCAGTGTTTTTGTAGTAGGAGAAGCAGCAGCACGTGGCGCATATGGCTTTTGTGGTCCAGTGGATAAGGCTCCGGACTGTACTACAAGATACAGGGTTTGAATCCTGAAACCCTGTCGCAGCACTCATGTCCTTCGACAAGGCAAGGGTGGTGGGGGGGGGGGGGGGGGGGTACCCAGGTGAGGTAAATGGGTACCTGGCAAGAATGAATTCCTTAAAATGCTCAGGAGCCGTAATAGCAGCCTTGCGGAAGCTGGGGTAATAATGATGATAATGTAGCACCAGGAGTGGCAATGTGCCAGACATGAGCGTTATACAAGACTCCACCATTATTATATCATCAACATGTAGCAAGAAGTGTAGCAAGAAGAGAACAATATAAAGGAGGATAACCCTGAATATCTAAATGTTTCCAAGTACCTCATTTACCCTGAAGATGATTTATTACCACTATCAAAGAAAAACCCAAGATATTTTGATGGATTCATTTGTTCTTCAAGTAATGCATCCCAAGAGATCATTTAGGCGGTGAAGGCATCCAGAGAGGAAGAAGATAAAATACTCACATGTGACGTGAATGCTTTAAATGATTCTCAAATCACATCCTTAGAATAGCTTGAGGGAGCATGAGATGGTGATTCAGATGAGGAGAGAATGTTTTAAGTAAAAGGCTTACAAGAGATCTAAAATACAAAATAGCCATTACTTACCACTTACATTTTGGAAATAATATTATTGATGTGATTTAAGAATAGCAACCAGTACACAGAAATACCAAAGATTTTCTTAGCAAGAATTAACAAAACGTTGAAATCTGTAAAATTTGAAAAAAAGAAGGAAATACTGACATTCATTAGTTTTCCCTTTATAGATTCATAAATTAAAACTTTTTACAAAGTTCTTTTCTACAGATGAAATGAAAGTCACTTACATCTGCGTACTACTCTCTGAATGAACAGGAGTGGAGTTCCACTCTTTGAACAGTCATATCAAAGATCACTTATTCTGGAGTGGAAATTAATGCTCAAAAGAGTTGAATCCACTCCTAAGAGAGTAAGTCCAATCTCACTCTGGAGTGGATTAAAGTAAATAATGATGAGATCCCCTATTTGACTCCAAGGAAAGTGTATTAAAAGTGTAAAAAAGAAGTAGATGTGTAGTCAATGTGCCATATACATAGTGAAGAAATGAATGTACAGAGAAAATATCAATTAGAAATCACTCTTCCACCATATGCCTGTAAGAATGGTATCAAACAGACTGCATAACATCTTCACATCTGCAGGAGACAAAGAATTTGCAAATTTGGCAAAATGGGTCTAGAACATGCAGGGCTGGCCAAATACATTACAACCCCAAGCCATCTTGTATGGGCTATGCACTGGTACAGACCGATAACAGAGAAAAGAAAATAAAGTTGGAAGAGAAAGTGGAGAAATTAAAATATCAATAAAACATTGGAACAAAAAGCACAAAAAGAAATAAGAGAAGTTGGTGTAAGGAGTAAAATAAATCAGAAGAGTCGCAAACAAGAAGTAATCATGAAGAAAAGGGATTTAAACTACTTTATACGTCTTAAACAGGAGATATTCTTATGAACTATATTCTGCCTTGAATTGAAACAGGAAGAAAGATGACATTGTGTCCGTGATTGATGAGTTCTGCTAAAGGATTCCCTTGTGATCTATGAAGTGCAAGACATTTCACTGAATTGATGTATCACATGGCATCTCTCCATCTTTCATCTCATAACTCATACTAAACAAAGTTTAACTCTCTTTCTACAGACAAACAACATAATCAATCATGCAATGTCAAAACACTAAAGAAAATACACTAATGGACTGGTTGATTACCACTTTGTAAAGGTTTTTTTTTTACATTTCAGCATAATTTAAGCTCCTATCTGTTTAATTTCTCAAAGCTCATGTAAAAGTATGAAAGTATAATAGTCTGACCATGTTCCTCGATTAAACTTTAAAAATCTAACAAATTACTTTTGGGGGGATTGCCAAAACCTTTATGTGGAGGTGTTGTTGGGTAGTGGTTCATTCACTTGACTCGCAATCTAAGGCTTGAGGGTTCGAATCTCAGCCCAGCATTAAAGTCTTTGGCAAGACAATAATCCGCATTTGCCACTCTCCACCCAGGTGTAAATAGGTACCTGGCAATTACAGGGGTATTGACAATTCCAGGGCTCTCAGGAAGAACAGTTAATGCTGATGGAGATTCCCTGGATAAACAAAATTATAATCATTAACATTATTATATATTTCCTTTATCTAGCCTCACTCATTCTTTCACTTTAAAAAAAGAACAAAAATGAAAAAAGAACAAAACCCTCCCCAAACTAATATGGAAATTATACATCTGACTGTATGTTACACCTGACATTTTCTACATGCACATTTGTACCATACATCTTCTAAGACTCTTTCACCGTTTAATAACTGCCACAATTCAAACAGGAACAACAAAAAATATCACCACAGTGCTAGCAAATACACGCAATTGTATTTCAATCAAAATGAACAAAATGAAAAAAAGTGTTTGCATTCAAATCTCAAAAGCATTCCCAATTTATAATCATCCAGCTGTCTTCCTTGAGTTTGTCTCATATTTCATACAAGAAATCACCTTTCATACCCTCGGTATGATACAGGGGTCTGCAAGTCCAATGCAATTATGAGATGACATCCTGACAATGGGCACGTGTGAGACGGAGTGTGTTACAGACAAACATCCCAACCTTCAGTTTGTTCGCTAAATTTGCACCTCGTAATGAAGGGAGAGGCACGAATGTCCATGGACGAATCAAGCTACAGTGCACGCAAGGGAGATTTCAGACAGATGGAAATCATCACGATATTAAATCTTGATTCTTCTAGGCAGCTGTGATGTTCACATGACTTTTATTTAATAATGTACATACGATTCATATGTATTAAGAGATGGTGAGATGATGCAACTGACTTCATGCAGTGAAGATCTCCAGCATTTAGGAAACTCTAAATTAAGGAGCACGCTATTAGTGCCAATAACCGAGAATGATAACCATATTTGTAAAATTAAGAGTCAAACCAAGTCATAGATTTAATACAGGGATATTTCATTCATTTGATTTCATGTTACAGTACCTCATTCATTTTATAAAATTCAGAGGACTCTCTGTAAATTTTTGTTGTTGCCTGATATTGCTTCTTTTTGAAAGTCATCAGGGCCTCTGTTGAGATTAAATGTTGGATGATGACAAAACTAAGTCACATTTTAGGTCTGGTTAATCACCCCCCCCCCCCCCCCATACCCACCTCCAACACTGAGCTTAACTAAATGTACAACATGCTCTACGCTCTAAGCTCTCCAGATGGAAATCCCAAAGACTGGGATTTTCTAGATGACTAATTCAAGCTTTGTGAATGAGAACGAGGCCCACAACCCAAACTTTCAATATTCCAAAGATGGCCGAAGGGTCTCGGGGAGCAGAAACGGGGGCACGTGACAAATGTGTAGACGAGAACACCTTAGAGGTATAGGAGCAAACAAAGATCTCTATGTAACCTGAAACCAAATGCAATGTCGTTGAAACAGCTGAAGTAGGAATCTAGGTGAGATGGAAACGAAGGTAAAGAGAAAGAAAGAGGAGACTTGAATGGAAGACTGCCGGGAGGGGATCTGAGATATATATAGAGAGAGAGTGGAAAATAGGCAAACTGGAAATTAAAGAGGGGGGGGGGGGGGGGGGAGTCACTCACAGATATGGGAGAGAAAGGGAAGTAGTTAGAGAAATAAATATAAAATGTACAAAATATGTAGAATAAAAAAGTTAGGCAAGACAAAAAGAGTGAAAGTAAGAAAGAAAGGGAGCCCCTACACCTGTATAAGCAAAGCAAATATCAATCATACAACAGCACTAAACCCCAGACAAACGGTTAAGAGAGAGGGAAGAGGGAAGAGAGAGAGAGAGAGAGAGAGAGAGAGAGAGAGAGAATAAACAGACAACAGTATGTTACATAGATACAACTACTTGTATACTCCATTTAGCAGAAAATTATTATTATAACCAAGAGTATAAATGCATAGAAAAAATGTCCATACTAAGTCATAGCCTCTACAACTTAATTCTAAAAGCATGTGCATCATAATTATCTGCAATGTTTGGAGTGGGCTTTAACATCGCTGATGAATGCAGTATCACAAAATGCCAGCATGAATAATAACAACTTCTTGGTGGATTAAAAATGTACATAATCAAGATATGTTCAAGACACCACTCTCAGTAAAGGATACATAACATCATTATTACAGTGATTTCTATGAATGATTCAAGCAAAATCCAGAGGTAAGCTTCAGAGACCACACTCCATTGTACATGTATTTTAGGTCTTGGATTTTTTTTTTTTTTGTGGAGGTCATTTTGTCCGGCATTGGACTTGGCTCAGCATGAAGCAAGGACTGATTGACATGGTTTTCATTTGCATGTCAGACACGTGCCAACGGCCGGGGATCCCGTGCCATGTCTGTAGTCCACTATCAATGCAAATCTCGGCAGGAGAGCAAGGCTTTCAGGCCTTAATGGATCACTGAACGAAAATGAGGTTTTTCCCCTCTCCGTCTTGCTTTTCTTTCACCTTTCCCTCCATTACGGGATAAACTGATGAGACTTGGTGATAAGATCCCTTGGATGCATGTGAGGGAGCTAGAAGTGAATTAGGTTGATGGTGGTTGATCTACATAACAATAATGAATGCCGGAGCATGCACTGCCTGAATAATGAAACCCAGTTCAACTTTGAATCGACAAGAATCAAGTCAAGTATCTTGCAATCACATCATGAAATACAGAACAATCCCAATTTTACATATATTACTCTGCTAATATAATGACTATGATATGATGAAGATATGATGAAGGCTATGTACATAGCCTTGTAATCATGGAAACCATGAGAACGCCTACTTTTCACATCTGTTCAATAATTTCACAAATATTTTTTCGAAGTCTGATGTATAATGTAAAGGGAGTTTAATATATGAATCAACTTTAGCAGTCAAGTCAGTAGTTACACTTCTTTTCCCCACTCTACATTCATTTTACAGCCACAATCAGTTTATATATTTGATATTTTTCTTTTAACAAATATTGAATTACCATGAATAGCAATTAAACCTGAAGCACAAATGGATCAATGGTTATTTGCATCTCTGTAGAAACCCGAGTATGATAGCAGTTTCAAGTTTGGACGTGAATAGCCATCATCACCATTTTCATCTACTTTGATTATGGTAATGGGTGTGATCTTTATTAGATAAAATTTGACAAATTGAATCATTTTCTTACAATGTTCCTTTATCATAACAAGATGCAATGATGCACATGGAGGTAGGAAGAGACAGACAATTAGAGAGAGAGAGAGAGAGAGAGAGGGAGGGGTGGTGGAAGAGAGAGGGATAGAGAGAGAGAGAGAAACAGAGAGAGAAAGACAGAGAGGAGAGAGAGAGAGAGAGAGAGAGAGAGAGAGAGAGAGAGAAAGAGGAGGTGTGTCGGGGCCAAGGGAGAGTGGAAAGATGAGAGAGAGAGAGAGAGGTTGAGAGACAGATAAAAAGGGAGAGAGAAACTGATAGAAAGACAAAAGAAGAGAGACAGTTTGAGAGGAAAAGTGACAAAGATAATTTGCTGAGTGACAGTACTACTCATCTTTTGAATACCCGCCACCAAAAAACTGCAGCAGCGAGAGCAGAAATTCCAATTTACAAATTCAAATTGTCGTGCCATTGACCTAATCATGTAAATGGCTCTTTTTTTGGATGAATGGTTTAATCTTCACTCACGTACAGTCCTCCAATCATGGCAGCCAATCCATGCCATGTCACATTAGATGCGTGATTACTACAATCCCATCAAGCAAACAACAATTTTATGCTTCATCTGCATTCTTAGATTGGTTCAGATGGGTAATGTCACTGTTTCTTACAATACAGACTTCAGGAGTTCAAAAGAGGTACTAGAGACACTTTTAAATCAAGCATTTTCCCAATTTCTTTTTGCAAATTTATTTTCACACTGACTCTTCTTTCTTCAATAAGTGTGCACTTAACAAGTTCAATACCAAAGTAAAAAAATGAAACCATACTAGGAACATTCTTTCTTAAAAGAAGTGAATTTAGTGTGCAGAAGAAAATCTATTTGATGTTTCATAAAACATGTTAAATGATGAAGTTCCCTTTTTACAACTTAAAAACACACACAGGTAAATTATTTTTAAAAATTGATTTAGATGTTCCTTTGGTTATTTGACTATCTGAGTATATTTTTTGTATTCGTTGATGTTGTTTCATATATTTTAATTTTTGTGAAATAGAACCTTGAACCACTACTCATAATTTGGACTGCTTCTCATATTTTATTGAATTAGAAGGGTCAGAACCTTTAAATTCACTTACTCTAATACCATCAAGCTTTTATTGCAGATTGAGTTTAGATATAATGTGACAAGACGTTATTATTAACAGCTAAATGGCTCAATTAGGAATGAGTTTCTAAAATGCAGGCACAAGAGAGATGGCGAAGCTGGGGAAAATTTGCCCATATGTCAGACCATATGCTTCGTCTTACTAAGCATAATTCTCCTCTTACTTTCTCAATACCCTTATTCTTTAATGATTTTCTTCAGCTTTTGTCCGTCTCGATTTAGCTCTTATCAGGATAATATCAAAATTGTTAAAATATCATTTTTTTTTAAAAATCCATGGGAACATTCTCCAATCATTTTCCTGGCATAACTGAATAGAATACAATACTAACAATATATTGAAACCATAAAAAGGTGAATTAATAGGATCAGCAATTTGTGTTCATCAATTGTTGGTTTATTGATCTAATGAAGACTAAATTATGACAATGATGCTACTGCACCCCCAAACTCACTCTTGGTGCATGTGGTGAATCCGTGGAGCACACCACAGCGGTTCTACATAATACCCGTTAATAACAGTATCCTCCCTAATTTCAACCACAATCCACCGTGGAATAAAGGGAATGGTGAAAAAGACTAAATAATATGAAATAGCCCTGCAGCCTTCTCAAATTACAGGAAACCGGTGCTAGGTTTCAAAGGCTTGATATATTACTTCATAATGAGAAGGTGAATGGGTCTGCATGCTTAACCAGATTACTGACATGCATTTGGGATGACTCATAGAGGTGCAAATTGGAAGAAAATCATATCAAGTTGAGCCCCCCTTTCACAACAATTTTTCTTATATTCACGTTTATCAAATTCATAAGTTGATCAAGAATTTTTTTTTCTTCTAAAGGTCTCAGTTTGGTTTTAATTCATCAAGATTGGACAGGCCAGCCATCTGTGTAAAAGGTTGATGTGCATGGTAGGAATAGAATGACAGCCTGTAACAATGGGGTTGATGAACTTTTAAAGGATTTATTGCTGAATGGAGGCTTACTGGTAGAAAGTAAGACTGATATCATATACTGCAAAAATTAATGAGGTACTGGCACTAGAAAATTATATGAAATGGGTGATAACAAAGGAGAGAGAGAAAGAAGGGAGAGATAGTGAGGGAGACAGAGAAGGAGAGAGGAGAGAAAGGGAGAAATTGGGAGAAAATAGAGAGAGAGAGAGAGAGAGAGAGAGAGAAAGAGAGGGGGCGGGGGAGGGGGAGGGAGGGAGAGACAGAGTCAGCAAAGAGATGGTAAACAGACAGAAATACGCATCAAAAGTAAGGATAGCTGAAGGAAGTAAAATGACTGTAAACAAGGTGAGTAAACATCTTGAAAGTAATACAAATTAAAAAAACTAACATTAATTGAGATTAAAAGTAGAGGGAAAAGAGTAACCATGTGGCAGGTGCATGGAGAATGCAATGATGAGAGGGGGTTGATTTTCAGATGGAAGAAATTAGTGATGAGTATGAATAGTTATATCAGAGAAAAAGAGAGAGAGAGAGAGAGGGGAAGAGAGGGAGAGAGAGGTATAGAGAAGGAGAGAGGGATAGACTGGGAGAAACAAATAACACATGTGGAGGCTGATACAGACAAAGACAGAAAGGCAGGGGGAAACAGAGAAAGAGTCGGAAAAAACACATCTAAAATACGTTTAGGGGAAAAATATGGAAGCAAAATCCAGATATATGAGCCAATCATATTGCAATCTCCTGGTATCACAAAGCAATGAGATCAGTGCATTATGACTTTTCTATCAGATGCAATTCAATTCTCTATCAGAGATGAGTATATTGTTGTTTTGACAAGAAAATTCTGGAACAGGAAATCCAACAATGGTACAGTCGGCTTCCTTCAAAGGCATAAACATCTCCAAGATGAAATTTCAATTACAGCAATAATGCTTTGTAGCTCACAAGTCAGCATGGTTTAAATAGTCCAAAATATACTTGAAGAGGGGATTGTACTTTGATGGAATTTGTGGGAGTAACAACTATAAGACTGTGAGTACATAAACAATCATTTCGTCATACAAAAGAATGTTTTGTCATATATAATTGACGATGAAGAAAGAAGGTTCAACACATGGGGGGAAATCCAATAAGGGGTGCTGGATCTGAAAGAATGATAAACAAGTTTCCCTGAAAAGCAGGGGAAATGATGTTCATGAAAATATGTGAATCAATTTGAAGTTGTCACGGGATCAAAACTCCAAACAAGGAATAGAAACTTGGAGTATGAGTCATTCTTTAAAGAACATCAATCAAAAATTCTCAAGGATAACTTTCTCTTACCTAAAAAAAAGCTTATGATCCGAAACCTTCTGACGCTGGTTCCCATCTTGACTCAATATTAAAAGAATATCTATTATTTGGGACAGGATTCTACAATGCAAATATCTACGGGAATAACATTTTATGACTTCCATAAATTTCCAAAAAAGAGGCAAAGATCTAAAAATGTTTGAATTTATAGCAAATTACATCTACTCAGGTTATATTTGTAGTTAATTTCATGCTTGTTTCGTCTGCTTATCTTCTTGTCATGACCTTTCACTAGCATCCAAGACCTACCTTAAAATCCTCTTAACAGCTGCTCTTTAAATTTTGCTGGTAAAGCAACAATTTTGTTTGTATATAAACTGGCTTTAAGTACTTCTAATTTTTATTTTGCTGTAGATAAATTATTTGGACCTATTGAAATGTACAAATAAAATACAAATACTAGTACTCATATTCACTTTAATTTTGCACCCTACATTTACTTTGACAGTGCAACAAAACATGTTTACATCTAATAGTGATATCAATGCTGTGCTTGGTTAGATGATATCTTTAGGTGATTGAAATCCTGATACAATAAACACTTGTATTTTGCACTTCACAATAAAAACCAAGCTGTTTACCACAGAATAAATTTAATATAGGTATTGTACAGATACAAATTGAGCATTGTATGTAAATCTAGATCTTGCTGCCTTAAAGGTGTTAAGAACGATAAATCTAAAGGCAAACACAGTGGTCGGAACTACAATACAAATGTTAATGCTGGAGAAACACCACAATTTATGGAAAATCAACACATCTTCTAATTCTGTGGTTATCAATACGACGTTATCATTAATCAAAACAACTTCACAAATGATTTTTAAAGCCCCACTGCATTGCTTATAGCTAATTGCGCCCTCTATATAGCAAACAATGCCTAATCGGTTACTATTGGTCCCCCATTGTCCCCTTTTTCTTATGTTAATTTAGAGCTGATTTGATGAGATAACCACATGTCAGTGACCATGCAGGGAGGTCTTATCCCTCCTGGTATAAATCGAAAGAACAAATAATCAATTTAATGTATCTACAGGTCAGTGTCAAGTGAACACCGGTAAACAGATACTGAGAAATACAACAAACTTTCAAGAGCAATGATAGGTTGAATGACTAGTTCAAGGGTTTCCTTGAAAATGTTGTTTTCAAAGCCCCAAAAAAAATTTCATGAGTAAACAAAGAAGATGAAGTGGATAGCAATAATGATCAAAGAACATCTTTATTCTACAAGATTAAGTAAAATCCAGAAGGCTTCTTTACCATATATCGTCGCTGTTTTCACGAAGTGACGGTAGTGAAAAAAAATTGTATTCACTTTGCATGACGATTTTCCTCACTACCGTCACTTCGTGAAAACAAGGACGATATATAATTTATTAATTTTTTTAGACAGGATAAAGCTAGTAATAGTGAACTCATCCAATCATTAGCTTTCTCTATTCATTTCCAAGATGGATACTGAAACAAATTTCATGATCAAGCTGCTTTTGATGGATACTTGGAAGTAACAATGAATATATCTAATAACAAAATAATGAACATGAATTGTAGGGACTTGAAATTTCAAGGTTAATTGAAGGAGGTAACTATGAAAAAAGGAAAAGAAACAAAACATGAAATACATCATGAATATGAATAATGAATAACCAGTCTAGATTGGTTTCAATTGTCCAATCCTTTATCTTTCATCTTTAAGTACCTTACAAACAAAGAGTATATACTTCTATATATAACACATATATTCAAGCACCTCTTAATCACAAGATATGTCAGCACAGTACTCTTCAAACTTGAGATGAGAGATAAGTAAACTATAAATGATCAATTTTAAAAGAAAATTGATAAGACATGTAATTGGACAGGTTTGAATGTGTTATTTGGACTCTACAATCTATTTGTTTTATTTCCGTGATTGTGACTAATCTTCTGATTAATTAATCACATTTGACCTAAAGAGAGTTCATGGTTATGCCAACTATTCTATATGACATGCCAATTTTAACCAAACCTATTTATTCATAATTAATTTGCAACAAATATTCACAAATGTGAGTCATGTGAAGGATAGAGATAGTAGAATCATAATGTAATACATTTTACCAGGTCATTATTGACAAAGAAATATTCTGCTTGAGCGAACAGCCGATCTTAGAATACAAACTTACGAAGGCACAAAAAAGTTCAGTTGGTCCATCAAAATTTGTTTACATTTAAAAAATATGAATGACTATATCCCCACCTGAAACAGAAACTGAACACATTTCTGGCTTTAATCATCTGCAATACCGGCAATGGTGGCAATGTTGGACCAACGCCCACGACATGAACAAACAAAAGAGGCATGAGTGTACTTGAGTCATTTTATGATTAAACAATGCCCTGCCATGCAAATATTAATAACCTAGCATCCACTCTTATAGTCTAGACAGAACATTGGAAATTAATGGCAAGATATATGTGAACCTGATCAGCATGAATTGCTTTCCTTGTTTGCTCCCTTTCTCTCTTCAATTCAAGACTGGATATAGTCCTGCAAAGGTGGGGAGTGCTTGTTGAATCACTATCATTGGCATCGGGGAGGGGGAGTGGAAGGCGGGGAGTGGAAGGCGGGGAGGGGGGAGGGGGGAGGGGGTGGGTAAAACATGCAAGGCTACAGACCCTTTCTCAACTTAAAACATTAATATAACAGGACCAGCTCAACCTCCATTTAAGTCCTTAAACAGCCATTTTTAATGCCGTCATATATCACTCACTTTTGCAAACCATAATGATTAATCCGAAACCTTTTGATCTGGTAACATTCACAATGAGCTTACAACATAAAGACCTCTTTGTCCCCGGGCTATTTATCTTCCTGTTTCCTTATTCTTTGATCCTTTCAACATGGTACGTCATTCAAACCTATTCATATCGGAAACTAAGGCAACATTCAGGTAATACAGATTACAATACATGTTTTGAAAGCGTAAGTGCCTTTCGAGGTGTCAATGGCCCAGAAAGGCGATCCATTCACCTCATTGTGCTTCTCTAACAAACTTCTAAGTTATCAAAAGGTCATTAAATGATTCTCCTAAAGGCTTCAGATATCATTCATGGTTTCAGGTCAAAGATAAATCACTGATCAAACAAAACTTTATCATGTTCCTCCAAATAAAAGCATTAAATTGTGAGAACGCATTATAGATATCAGTCATCTTAAACAAATCTTGTTATTGTCCTCAATGTATATAGTCTTTTTTTTTTAATTCTGGGAACAAATCCTCTTTCATTTATCCCTCATGAACCAAGGATACAAACTCTTTCGTGGAATAAACGATTCAGCATTGACAATTTCGGTTGGAAGAGACCCTCCAGGATATATGTTAAACCTTTTCCTATCTGTATTCTGTAATACTTTCTTGGAAAATATTATTTTTCTTCCTTTCTCAACCCTTTTTTCCAATCTTATACTCCATCTTCAGATTAAACACAATATGCGAAACTACATGACTGGCAGAGGTGACGCTCAAAAGGAAGAGGTGCGAAACCCTTCATCTGCAATATCTGTCAGCACATCCCTCTTTTTGGTATCAAAGTTTTTAAAATTCTACCCATGTCATAAAACTAAAATTGAAACAAGTAAAGTTCTTTTTCTTTTTAAAAACCTTTCTTTGTCTGTTTGTAAATTTGTCAGTGAATTATGTGTGACATCCCCTCCTATTTAAAATGTTTAAGCATATCCTTCAAGACAAGCATTACATCCAAAGATTTTGGTAAGCTTGGTAAAGAATATTCAAGGGAGGTTTGCATGTTGATGTGATTCCATAAAACTTCACATACCACCCACTTTTGACAGAAAAGGCTTTTTTCCCCTCCTGTTGAATATACTGATCTCATCCATGATAGCATAAAGCTATCCTTGATCTGCGAGATATGAGAGATAAGATTGAACATTTCTGATAGCTTCAATAACCATCCTGTATGTGTGAGTTGGTTCCGGAGGCCCAGAGGGAGGAGGAGGATAGAACCTTCATGAATGAAATCGTCCGGCCAGGTAGGTATGGAAGTGAACATGAAATCCAGTGACCTAGTTTATCAGGGTTGGACAATCCTCTCCGGAACCCACCTCTCACCTCCTCTAATCCCGGACCACACTCTCAAATCCCCTCTCTAAACACCTGAGCAGTGAGAGTTCCTCCAGGTATTATCATGGATTCAAGCTTCACCATGGCAACCAGACCCACCATCCTCAACATCACCTCAATCAGAGTCTGATTTCTACCAGGTCCATAGGTTTGACCAAGGAGTTATATCCTTGGTTTGACGAGACTGATGCTATGCTTGACATTGTGTTGGATATTAAGGTATCTACTGTAAGCCTATCTATTCAACCTAAAGAAATGCATTTCCACATCAATCAGGAACTTTTCCAAGTTTTCATTTCTAATTCTTCCTAAAAAAGAGAAATCTATTACTTGAAGTCTGCACCAATCGAACCACAATATACATTGAGATTGTACTTACATCTATGAGATGACTACTGAACAACCTGCAAAAGAGAAAAGAGAAGAAAATGGAAGAAACAAACTGAACCATTAATGAAGTGAACGAACCAAAAGGTATCCCTTTTACTCTGATATGATAATAGAAAACAAATTTTAGGTGGAAGAAGATAAACAAGTTGAATTTGAAATCATCTTTGGGCAAATTATATCTTGAAACAAGAATGTTTGTAACATCTTCATTTTGGCAAAGTTTTTGTGTGTGACTAAAATGGAATCAATGTTCTACTACATTTCAAAACAATAAATCTACACTGTGCAAAAGGAAAAGATCAGTAACAAAATTGTGGTTTTTCAATCATCCCCAAATGAATGCCACTTTCGATTTTGATCTTGAACATAATAAGTTTGACACATTTATCGGCACCCACGCTCTGTTCCCAAAACATCTTATATTTTGAAAAAAGTATCCATGACCTATGGTATCTTGAAACTTTGCAACTGAAAGAAAAATAAGAATGAAATGAAAATTCAATTTCATGAGTGCTAGTCCTAAGAGAGTCTTGGGGTTTTGGTGCAGTATCCAATATATTTAGTCAACAACAGAGAAAAAGTTTAAAGAACCCCGTTTCTTTACATTATATATGCTTTGATTTCCTTCACCATCTCTTCTCCTCTCATTTTCTTTCTAAATTGATTATCAGAATTTTGTAATCAATCAATATCCCTTTTATTAATGAGGTGAAGTTTCATTGATACACCCATTTCTGGCCATTACTAAGTTTACTTTGTAATTGTGAACTGATTATCTGTGATGTCATTTATAGCTAAATATATAAATGAACGAACTGATCATTTGACACCAGTAAAACTTTATTCAATTAATCAACAACCTTTCCACTAAAACATATCTTTGTAAATCCAGTGTTAGAAAATAATTCAAATAATTCCATTGCCTTATGATAACAATAGTGCTTAATTTATGTGTCACAAAGAAAGTATGTTCCAATTACAACCCCAAAGATCACAGGGAGCACAACTAAAGACAGAAACATTATTGTGTGATTGGTAACAGACCTAGATGTACTGTTATACTATGAATCATTTAAAAACAATTTCTGCACCTTCATTTCAAATCAATCAATCAGTTTAACCATGGACCTACTACGGTTTAACCATCATTTGGGTCAAAAGATCTCAATCTTCTCCATCATGTTGCCTTCTCCTCCCACTCTCCCTTTGTTTTTCCCTCTCCCTCGAACCATTCTTCCACCCTTCCTCGTGTGCCCCCTCTCACCCTTTGGCCTCATTTCCTATCAATCTTTTGCGTAGGTGGTAACATGATGGATACCACTATGACATAGCTATTCCATCACAAAGATACGAAGCTTCAAAAGAAAAACCACTTTGGACTTGATGCAATCCACAGGCTTCTCTCTTCCATCCATCACACCTTCACTCCACCACAGATCCATCATCTCATACCTCATTCTTTCATTCTCTCGCTACAATACCAACTATACCAGATGAATGATACATAGTGCATCTATCATTCCACCACAGCGATGGAGGTTTAGAGTGACTACCCTGATTGAACAAAAGAAGGTCGCAATGAAAGAAAAAGCGAAGGGATCGAGCCTTGATTTTCACAGAGTATATTGGACAAATTCCAAGAAAATTCATTCAAAAAGATACTTTTCCAAGAAAGATTTGATTTGTCACTCTCGCATGACCCCTTCATCCCATGGGTCAAGTGACATCAAAGAGAAAAACCTGAATACAGTTAATCTCTCCCATGACATTGCAGAGATTACAACTGATTTAAGTATCGCTTTCTAATCTACACTGAGACAGCTGAAACATACCAGTGAGGGGAGAGTTAGAAGTAATTTTTCTTATAAATTCATGATTACTGATATCCTGAGGACCATTCAGTTCTCCATAATCAAACTTACAAAAACTATCCAATTTTTGGCAAAGTTACTTTTTCTGCATGTTTTATGAAATGAATCAATCTTATGTTCAATGTAGAAAGGTTCTCATTCTTTCTGATGAGTTTTGTACAATTTGTTTTCCTCCAAATACTTTGACAGTATTACTCATCATTTTGAAATCAGTCCTGAGCAATGGATAAAGCAACTGGTATCATCAATATCATATTTTAAATAAACCTGCTTCTTTGGCAGGATGTATATACAACAGTGTATTTACAAAAAATGAATGTTTATTTTTTACTGTAATGTCTTGAACAAGGATGCGGGAGAAACCACATTAGGTCAGCCAGAAAATATGAACGTGGGCGAAATTTCCTCCATAGATTTGATGGCAGATGAAAGAATGAATCCAAGCCTCCATGCCTCAGAGGGACGATCCTCATTCCTTTATCGTGAGTGATGTTTACGAATCATTACCACAACATTTTGCATTGCCTTCTTGAAATATGACTGGAATGGAATCATCGCAAAACATGGAACTGTTCCTTGAAAAGAGGACATGCTGACTTGCACTTGAGTGTCAATGACCATACAAAAGAACATATCAAACACGATGACAGTTAAATTTGATGATCATGAAGCAATAACGATCTTATCACAGAATACCGGCATATTGAGTAAAGGTGTGGAGAAAGAATGATGAGGTTATGTTTAAAATATCGAGATAAAAACATATTAGTCATCAAAACAAAATGAGGCTGAGTGAGGGAGACAATGACCTGGCTATATGCAGGAAATGTTCAAAATGCATTTAAACATCACTTGGATAAAGTTTCTTCTAATGATATAGGGGGAAAAAATCAATCTCAATTATGGATGTCTTGAATCGAATTTGGTGTTACTGTTTACCATTAATTTACTTCAGTATAAAAAAAAAAGTATAACCACTCATCACTATGAATGTTTACAATGATATTATGCAGGGTTGTCATGGTAGGGTGTTGTGAACTGTGAAGTAGTTGCCAAGATGAAATGAACACTTTACAATGAAACAATAAACACCCTCAGGTACTTTGACCTTATTTCTAAATCTTGATTTTCAGGAACATAATGTAGCACATGATATACCGGTAGGCCATAATAGATTGGAGCAGAAAAGCAGAGCAGATTATGACCATGGACGATGGCATCGAGACCATAAGACCATGGAGTAGGTCCATGATAAGACATATCCGTGGGAACAAGAACCTGAGATAAGACAGAAGAAACAGGTCCATGACATATCAATAGGGACTTTTCGATTTGCACGTTTATAAGTGGACTGCGACGTATGCGGTCATTTTTTAGCAGGGTTGACGAGGCACGCTGACTGCTGTTCGTTACCTTTTCGATTTTACACAACTACGACGCTCGCTTAGTGAGCGCAAAATTCGATCAAATAGCTAAAGATCCAAAACCAAATTCGGTGCATGAGACTGTTCTAACAAATTATGCTGCAACAGATTAACGATGCATAAATAAAATGTGTTCATTTTATGAATTATTCTGCTTAGTGAGCGCGAAATTCGATCGAAAAGCTAAAGATTCAACACACCAAATTCGGTGCATGGGACTGATCTCGAAAATTATGCTGCAACAAATTGGCGATGCATAAATAAAATGTGTTCATTTTATGAATTATTCTGCAACAATTTTGATTTAAGGGAAATTACAGACACGAAAATGTGTTAAGTTAAGAGAATTCACACTTCCACCACTCTCCGGTTCCAGAATAAGGTCAATTGGGTCCATTTTGTGACTTCAATGTGATGTTTCGTGCTTACAAAAGATTGCTTACGAACACGTACCGTCACAGTTTGCGAACGACGGCAAAACAAGGGCAAACACGTTCGAAAATTCTGCTACGAACGATGAGCTCGTCGATGCGCATGCGCACTGGTTCAAAAGTGACCGCATACGTCGCAGTCCACTAGTGAACGTGCAAATCGAAAAGTCCCTAATATCAACATAGGTTGGATTCCATGAATGAAAGAGCATAACACCTAAGAGGGGGGCTTTCCAGAGATGAGGGAAGAAACCAGAGAGTCTTTGTTGATGTACAAGTGGACCCGTGGTCTATCTAGTGAGCTGAGGAGGATGGCCGGGATGTGGAGTGAAGTGTTCTTGGAATGCTCTACATACTCAAGTATGTTATCAAGATCAATAGAGGAAACATACCAGAGGTGCTTGGTGGAAGGCATCCTGGAACGTTGAAAGGGATTGATGAGATGTATGTTGTAGTGATAGTACACAGGTGGATGAGAAGAGGAAAGTGAAAGATGAAAAACACGGAGATGGATAGAACGGAAGGAGTGAGGGGATGTGTGTGTGTGTGTGTGTGTGTGAGAGAGAGAGTGAGAGAGAGAGAGAGAGGGAGAGAGAGAGGGGGGAGGGGGGGGGGAACAAAAGAAGGAACCTCATTCTCAAACTAAAAAGTAAGAATGACACCCCTTCACCTCTAGCAAAAGTCAATATCAAATGGCAATAATTCATATCATAAAGTTCAACACCCTACACAAGTTATATATTCTCACATTCATTGTGAAATGTACTGATTAAATTTGCATTAAGTTTGCAGGGACACAGCACAAATAGTTTAATAAATAGTTATTTGTCAAAAAGAAAAGTTGCTGTTAGACATTTCCACCTATCAAATGGTATTTACTTGGAAAGGAATACTGGTGTCAACTCCTATAAATCTGAATCAGGAAAAAAATTATGCAGTGCACAAAAGAAGCCTGAAGGGTTTTGGTATAAAATGGTTCGAATGTTCAGCGCCTTCTTCAGACTACTGCTAACTTATGTTAAAGGTGAAGGGGTGTAATACTCCATTACCAGTCTATATGCCCCTATGTTAGGGGTTAGGGGTGTCATATACTCTACTACAAGGCTGGCTACGCCCCTAAGTTAGGGGTAAGGGGATGTACTCTACTACCAGTCTGGCTACACCCTATGTTAGGGAAGAGAGGGGGTGTCATACTCTACTACCAGTCTGGCTACACCACTATCTTAGGGAAGAGAGGGTGTCATACTCTACTACCAGTCTGGCTACGCCCCTATGTTAGCTAGGGAGGAGAGGGGGTGTCATACCAGTCTGGCTACGCCCCTATTTTAGGGAAGAGAGGGGGTGTCATACTCTACTACCAGTCTGGCTACACCACTATCTTAGGGAAGAGAGGGGGTGTCATACTCTACTACCAGTCTGGCTACGCCCCTATGTTAGCTAGGGAGGAGAGGGGGTGTCATACTCTACTACCAGTCTGGCTACGCTCCTATGTTAGCTAGGGAAGAGAGGGGGTGTCATACTCTACTACCAGTCTGGCTACACCACTATCTTAGGGAAGAGAGGGGGTGTCATACTCTACTACCAGTCTGGCTACGCCCCTATGTTAGCTAGGGAGGAGAGGGGGTGTCATACTCTACTACCAGTCTGGCTACGCCCCTAGTTTAGGGAAGAGAGGGGGTGTCATACTCTACTACCAGTCTGGCTACGCCCCTAGTTTAGGGAAGAGAGGGGGTGTCATACTCTACTACCAGTCTGGCTACACCACTATCTTAGGGAAGAGAGGGGGTGTCATACTCTACTACCAGTCTGGCTATGCCCCTATGTTAGCTAGGGAGGAGAGGGGGTGTCATACTCTACTACCAGTCTGGCTACGCCCCTATTTTAGGGAAGAGAGGGGGTGTCATACTCTACTACCAGTCTGGCTACGCCCCTATGATAGGGAGGAGAGGGGGTGTCATACTCTACAACCAATCTGGCCACTCCCCTATGTTAGGAAGGAGGGGTTGTCATTCTCTACTACCAGTCTAGCTACGCTCCTATGCTAGGGGTGAAGGGGTGTTACACTCTACTACCAGTCTGGCTACACCCCTATATGTTAGGGGTAAAGGGGTGTAACATTATACTACAAGTCTGGCTACATCCTTATGATAGGGAGGAGGGGTGTAACACTGTACGACCGGTCTGGCTACATCCCTATATAAGGGCTGAGGGGTACCACACTTCATTAACAATATGGCTACTACCCTATGTTAGGGGTGAGGAGTGTCATAATCCATTACCAGTATGGCTACACCCTATGCTTGGGGTGATGGGGTGTCATACTCTACAACCAATCTGTCTACTCCCAAGTGATCGGGGGTGATGGCCAAGTGTCAGACCCCAGACAGGAGTAAGTCTAATGATGCATCTTCTTCCTAATTCAAGGTTGCCCTTATGGCTGTAAAACGTCTCAGCTTGAGTTGAGATGATGATGGATTGCCAACAACAACCGGTATCACGGAATAATGATACAGAGAAATGCGTTCCTTTACTGTGTACAATCAAGGATGGTACTAGTGCCGAAGGGATTCTTGGAAAGAATTTTTTCCAAGGGATAGTGTGAGGAGGTTGGAATGAAGGATACCATATTGGGAATCCTGTATCGTATGGTATTATGATTTCATAATCTTCTAATTTGGGATTCCAGAGAGCAAGTAATGCTTTGGAATTGTTTTCTTTCCTTTCAAGGAGCCCATTTATCTATGATCATAATATTCTACCAAGTAATGGGACCTGAAATTAAAAGTTGAACTCTCTTTTTGTTTGGGGTTTCCTCTTAGCAGTTTAATCTCCCACAGTGTCAGTAGAGAATTTTGTGTTTGTAGATGGATCTTGAAGAAAAAAGAGAGGAATTACATTGCAACATTTCAAGCAGTATCATTCGGAAGTAAAGCTTTGTGTGATGTAATACTGCTTGAGCATGCAAAACTTACAGCTGGTCAGATAAATCACAGAGCTCATGATAAGGCACACCTTGTTACATGGTTATTGTGCAATAGGATGATCATGCGATACATCCTGATTTTCATATGAATTGATGCTCAAACCTCATTTTGGTATACAGCACTTCATCATAGAATGTGCAGAAGATTAAAAAGTCAATTAATTATTGTATAGCTGTCCTGTTTTTATACAAATCATATGAGATCTTGCTTGTCCGAATGAGAGGTTAAAAATGATTGCCAGACCCCTCCCCCTTTCTCTCCCTCTCTCCTATCTTATTTAAAACCTTACATTTTACATGCATCTAACAAGCAGCACGAGGACGATATTGTTTCTGTTTCTCAGATCAGGACCACACGCTCTCTGAACTATCTCACCCTGGGTTGAAGTAATCCTAGCCTCTTGTCGATGCCCTCGCGCTGTTGGAGTCTCTAAATTCTGACGAGCGAAGCGAGTCAGAGAAACCGAGGCGCTCGCGCTGAGGGCCTCTTGACAAGTGATCTGGATTTCTTATGTTTTACTTTGTTTGGCGAATATTCCGACCCAGCAGAGTTCGGTGAAAGTCATCCAATCAGAGAGAGCTACTATGACGTAATATACCGCTCTGTGCGAATTCCCTCCGTGAGAGCGAGACTGGCCGCCTAGTTGTAGTCTGCAAGCACAAACCCTGGTCAGTCGTAACAGAGAGTGTGCACTATAAGACTACCATATGCCACGTACTATAGCTGTTCCTGACCTATATTGGTACAACCAGTAGGTACCAGTAGATAGCTGGGCTAGGCTTCTCTCAAGGCACAATGATTTTTTGATAAAGTGTCAAATTAGGGTCTGTGCTTGCAGACTAGCCTAGTTGGGCAATCCCGAACACACACGTACACACACACAATCGCAGCGGTCTAGACATGCATAATTCAGTAGGAAATCGGGTCTCATGAATATATAATTCAGATCACTTGTCAAGAGGCCCTCAGCGCGAGCGCCTCGGTTTCTCTGACTCGCTTCGCTCGTCAGAATTTAGAGACTCCAACAGCGCGAGGGCATCGACAAGAGGCTAAAGTAATCCAGGCATGGTGACAAGCTTTAGAGGGCAGTGATATTGAGAAGCATGGATATAATATTCCTGACCCAAAGTAGTATAGTTGATTCTCCCTTGGGTCATGGTCATGTAACAGAGTAGAAGGACCTGTTGACTGCTTTACTGGGCACAGGCAGAAGGATTTTGAATGGAAAGGGGGGGGGGGGGAAGTGGGGGCTTCTCTCCCTGTTTGATACTGATATGGAGATAAGATAAGGATTAGTTTATCTTTGGGGGGGGGGGGGTGGTTGGGGTCCGAGTGTTTCATCTACTTTTTTTTTTCTTTGGTTATTTGTTTCCTTTGAATGTATCTGTAATGATAACCCTTTCTTGTCAGGGCTTTATTTCATTAAAATTCAATAAAAAGAACTGAATGAAACTGATACTGCATTGTTGGGGGCATGGTTTCATGGCAATGCCGAGAAGGGGGAGGGGCATTCTAATATGTGGCTTGAGAAACAGGAAGATACAACTGAATAATCAGGTTTAGAATTAGTGCCCTTCATTTCATTACTACTTCTATGGGCAATCTGGGCATATTGCTTTTGATCCAATATTATTTTATTTTGCTGGAATAAGTATAGTCCCATTTAATGAAAACAATGAACAGTACAAGATGCAATTTTATCACTACTCCAAAAAATAAATATAATAGCATGTAGGAAAGCCCCGACTAGAAAATGACATCCCAGCCAGAAAGCAGACTCCTTCATGCTGGCCGGGGGCTGATGTTTGACTCTTTAATCATGCCTGACATCAAAAGGTCTAGAGAATATCTGATTCATCAACATAATTGATAACCACCTTGGAAGGGGTTTAAGATCTTTGTGAATGAATGAATGAATATCTCCATTCATAAATTCATCTGCTCAGCTAGTGGCCATTCACTGATCATTCATAATCAATCAAATGTATGACCCACTGACATGGTACTGAGGAAAATATTAAGAAGTGTAATCCTTAAATGTAGAAATCTGAAACCAGATCAGCTGTCACTTTATCAACACTCAATTATCCTATCACACAACAAAACAAAGAAAAAAATATTATATCAATGATTGAACAAATTATTCTGAAAGCAAAATAAAAAAAGCTCAATATTTAAGTTTAGGAATGAAAGGCGTGTATGAATAAAGCTTCTTATATTAATAGAATTACAATTGCTTTTAACAGCATGATTGATATAAGTCCATATTGAAGTAACGGTAGCTGATAGCTGAACGACCGTAAAACAGTCCGACTGTGAAAAACTCTGTACAATGATATATTAATAAAGTAGACATTACATCAACCGTGTTGTGGTCCTGATAAAGATCACGGCCTATTCATTCCTACTTCCTCCTTGATCAATTACTGCCAAAAACTCCAGACAAAAAAATACAAAAATAACCTGAAATCAAGCGTTGTTGGAGGTAGACGGTCTAATGGCTCTCTGATTCACCCCCTTCTCAATAATACATATTGTGGTATTGATATACAAAAGAAGAAACCTTTCAAGTCTGGTCACAACTACTGGCCGAAGCATGAACCCCCTTGAACCTATCGTCAACGAGATACCAAAATATGTCGCGGATCGGATCAGAGGTAAACTTCAAAGGATTCCTGATGAAATAGTATATCCCCCTTTTGGAATACTCTTTAAACCTCATCAAACAAGGTATTGGGATTTCAATACTACCCCCAAAAAAATATCTAAAAATAATTCTTGCCTGATTAAAGAAGATCAACATTGAAAACCATGACCTGTGATACCCCAGAAATGGCATAATCAGTTATAAAGCTACACAGAAGAATTTTGTCTGACATTTTCATATTTTCAGGCATGCATCATTACTAGATACAAATATTCTGAAAAATTGCTTTACCCAGCGCTGCCGCAAAGGGATTCTCTTCTGTTGATTCAAGGTCTGTACCATTTAGAGATCTTGATTGCATTGTACTTCCGAGGGAGAGAGATCTTTGAGAGAGTAGGAGTGATTATTAGCACCTTGTCCACCCTGAGGTTACTGATCAAATATGGTTTTGGTCTTCGTCTTGATCTAGATCTAGTTTTATGGTCAACTATCAGGAAGTGTCCCTGCTGACCAGCTGACCACAATGCATATTTGAGAAGTGACCATAACCATACTGGAGGCACCTTGGTCAGAAATAGCTGGATTTTGTGGTGGATTGGTAGTAGTGGTGATGATGATGGTGGTGTATTCCTCCTCCTAGCCCACTGCATCACGATGATTTCACTCTCCAGATTTGACTTCTGTATTTCAAATCACAAATCAAATGCCTCAATACATACTAATGTGATATATTACACTTACATTTTACTGTATTTAAAATTATCAGATGTCCTTAAATTTCACCTGGGTCAAGAATTACCTCAAGATAATTTTTATCCAAATATAATGGCTCTTAATTCACAATTTTTCTTATTGTTTTGAACACTATTCATTGATTTAATTCAAATAATTATTCTCTTAGAAGATGTTAATGGGAAGTACACCCTTAAGTTGGTTTTAATGAAAGTAAAAAAAAAGAGAGAGAAACAAATTTGTGAAAGTTTGAGCAATATCTGATTAAAAATAGGAAAGTTTTGCAGTTTTGAAGGTGTCATCAGTGGAACACAAAATGGCAAAACTGTGGGGTATCTTGATAGCTCTTTACCAATTTACTCTGGTCAGAAAATTTCCTTAACTTTCATTTTCTTAGTTATTGATGACAGAATAGACTTGTGTCATACAGGGGTTTTATAAAAACATATTTGCAATGATCATATTTAGGGTGAATATATGATTGAAAATTTTTCAAGGGGAAAAAATTTGAGGTTCTTTAGTACAGGACAAATGGGAGGGGACCTCACAAACTACGTCACAGTGTTGACAATTTGTGTTTGATTAATCGCACCTTCAACAATTCATGACTTTCTTGTTTTTTATTGGTTGTTGCTCAAACTTTTACTGGCCTGTTTCTCTCTCATTTTTCTGCTTCTATTAAAACCAACTCAATATCAGGGTGCCGGACTTCCCCTTTAATGCGACCCCTTGCAGCACCCCATCCTCCTCTTGCTAGTGTAACAATCTCCAGGCACTGACCACAACTGACCCACATTTGACCAATCAAAACAAGTTCACTGACACACATATGCAGAGAGAAGATGACGAGGGTGATGGAGGGGTGGGTGGAGAAACAGGTGATTGAGAGAGCTAGAGAGGGTGAGAGAAAGGGGAAGGGAGAGATGAGAGAGAGGAAGAGAGAAGGAAAGAGAGAGAGAGAGAGAGAGAGAGGGTGAGAGAAAGGGAGAGATGAGAGAGAGGAAGAGAGAAGGAGAGAGAGGAAGAGAGGAGGAAAGAGAGAGAGAGAGAGAGGGTGAGAGAAATGAACAGGTGGAGAGAGAGGGTGAGAGAAAGGGAGATGGAGAGGGGAGGAGAGGAAGAGTGAGAGAGAGAGAGAGATAGAGAGAGAAAGAAAGAAAGAGAGAGATAGAGAGAGAAAGAAAGAAAGAGAGAGAATGAGGTCAATGCAAGAAGAATAACCACAGATGTGTGTATCTACAAGCCCTAAAGGCAACCTCACTATTGAAAGCTTCCCCATGCAAGCTGAAGGGGGTGACTTCAGGTCACTTCTCTTATGTTGTCTGGTCAGTCAGCTACATCTTGACCTACCAGGCAAGACTATGCCTGGAATATTAGCTCAATATGGTTATCAAAGAAGGCTGCATGGATACACATCAGGTCATTGGAGGTGCATGGGGTAGCTTTGTCATCCTATGGTCATCCCCACCTCCTCAAAAATTGCTGTTTGTATCCTAATGTTATTAGTATAAAAAAAAAGTTATTACTCCTATTCCATGAGGTTGAACAGAAGTAGTAAACGTTTGAAGGGGATTCCATTTAGCTGACAGCCTGTGTAAATTGTGAACTTATTTATGAGAGAAAATTCACCCCCAGGCGCGGATCAAGGATTTCTTAGGGGAGGGGGCCCATTTTTTTTTTTTTTGCTCCCGAAAATTTGAAAATCGCGCCGGCCGAAAAGTCACTTGGTGGGGGAGGGGGGGGGGGGGGGGGGGTAGGGGGTAGTGAGCACATTTTTGTTTTTTGGCTCTCAAAAATTTGAAAATCACCCCCCCCCCCCCCCATTGAGTGCCAGGGGGGAGGGGGACCCGGCCCCCCCCCCCCCCCCTGGATCCGCCACTGGTCTACTGTACAGTACAGCTCAGAGACAGTTAAAACAAGTGATGATAATTATATCTTTTCCCAGGCCACTATAATAGGTCTAAGCTTATCGAGTC